>JAWQFJ010021861.1:22500-25000 GCA_034096865.1 Theodoxus fluviatilis
TGCCACAATTCCCTCACTACCACTGCCACCATTCCCTCACTACCACCACCACTGCCACAATTCCCTCACTACCACTGCCACCATTCTCTCACTACCACGACCACTGCCACCATTCCCTCACTACCACCACCACTGCCACCATTCCCTCACTACCACCACCACTGCCACCACTTCCCTCACTATCACCACCACTGCCACCATTCCCTCACTACCACCACCACCAACAACACTGCTATCATTATCACAACTTCTACTACTACCACCACCACCACCACCACCATCACCGCCGCCGCCGCAACTGCCAATCTTACAGCTTCTACCGCGTCCACCACCATCGCCACTAGATCCATGACCATCACTTTCACTATTAGCAATGTTTTTTCCCCGTGCCTTTGCTTTCTAAATGTAGGCTTGGACACACATATCAATCGCACATATATTCACTTGCTTATACGAATGCACACAAGTAACTAAATCGCTCGCTCGCTCGCTCACTCACTCCTGTCCATCGATCGTGCATCGCAGTCATTCCATGACTGGATTCCAGTTGTATGTTTTTTTGGTTAATTCCTCACAATTGTTGCCTCGCATTGTTATCGGCAAGACTGGCCCTCATAATAAATATTTCGTTTGTTTATTCTTTTGTTTACTCACTCACTTAGTCACACATTTGCTCACTCTCACACGCTCACTCATTCGTTCGCTTCTATCTCACTCCTGTGTCCACCCCAATCCCAAAGTAAGCTTTTATTGCGTATCTTACTGACTACATTCCTTTCCACAATCTCTCCTTTATCAAAGAGTATCATCATAGTATGTCTCGTTGCAGACTTATTGACTAGGGATTTCCTGTGCTTAAATAATGGTATTCCACACGAAGAAAACAATGTTTTGCATTCTAACGGAAATAAAGTGTTGTCATGGGGACCAGATTGTGACTAATCGTGCTGTGATTTGTTTAGAGTTCAATGACTCTAGTGAGGGCAACCATGGAAATGAAAAACATTTCAACATGAAATTGTTTTTATACAGGAAGGACGTTGTTGCGTATCTGAATCTTTAGCCTGATTGCAGCGGATTTCGTTTATGATGGTGTGTCTAAAGAGGCAGTCTCCCCATGCGAGAGAGGTTAATTAAGCAGAAGTGCCTGCCCTGAAGCGTTTACTCCGCAGCATCTGTTATTCACACTCTCACTCCCCCACTCGCACTGTCAGTCTATGTCTCATTCATTTAGCTTACAGACTGAAGTAAACCAGTCATTTAGTTATACCAGTGAATGCATTCTTTGCATGCTCAAGCATTCGTTCATCCACCCTTTGTATCTTATCTTTTTTTCAATCTCTAATTCTCTTCGCTCTGTGGTTTTTCTTTCATAAAAAGAGGCACTTTGTGTTACAGATGTAACAGCTAAACGTGAACATGTGCGGAGAGAGAGAAATACAGAATGAGAAAGAAGAATGGATAAAAAGTCTGATGTGAAACAGAGGGAAACAAGAAAAAACATGGAAAAAGAAAAGAAAATGCAAGTGATAAAGAGAGACAGCAGAGTAGAAAGAATATAATGGAGATAAAACAGAGAAGAAAAAAAACAAAAGATAAAAAAGAAGAAAGACTGAAAATGGGAAGAATACAAACAAATATACAGAAAGGAAGAAAGACATTACACAGATAAAGCTTTCGTGAAGATAAAGAAAGAAATGGAGACAGACAAGAGCGTGAGTTCAGAGGTGAGTGTATGTGGGATCCTGCAGGGAACGCATAGGATTGCAGTGCAGGTCTGGCAGGGCGATGCCTGAAAAGGCCATCAGGGGATGCTGCCCTGCTGCAACCACCACAACTACTGCCTGGCTGGAGCTGCCGCCGCAGGATCGCTACCTACAGCGTCTGCCGTGAAATTGGCCAGTCCTCAGCAATCATTGCTCCCCGGTACTCCGCCGCAGTCCCAGCAGCTCATTTTGGAACGCTTCCACCATCGGGGGTTGCGCAAGAGGCTTCCTGTGAATGTAGCGAAGACATGCTCCACTTGTTGTCTCGGAACTCTCGGTTAATGGGAACTAGACAGGAGCTCTATCTGTCATCAAGGCGTCAGTGAGTGCTGCGTAGATGTGTGTGTTAGAGCCGTCATCAGACATTTGATGAATGTAGCAAGGAGACGTACTGTATGTGTTGTTGGCATTGCATGCTGAAAGTAAGGTAAAAGCTGCTCGATATTGTGTGTGTGTGTGTGTGTGTGTGTGTGTGTGTGTGTGTGTGTGTGTGTGTGTGTGTGTGTGTTAGCTGTATGCTTGACAATCAGAATTTGATTATTACAAAGAGGAGCACCTAAGAGTTGCAATCAAGGCTTATGTGAATGCTTGTACAATAAATCTATTACGCGCCTTCATTCAAACTGAGCTGAATGGATAAATAAGGTGATCTTTGACCTGCCACGCAAAGGATTTATGGATGGACGGTCCACATGCACCGTGAGCCACTGCCAGGAAATGGTTAGGTTTTCTTT
>JAWQFJ010021861.1:30000-62500 GCA_034096865.1 Theodoxus fluviatilis
TTAGCACCTTGCGGACAACCGCGACTGATGGAGTGCTGCTGTTAGAGAGAGCATCAGAAGAGGCGAGACAAAGAGACACCTGCTGACAGGTGGCAGGAGGAACAAACGGAAGCGGGGCAGGCCAGACAGACCTCCTCTTCAACCTCCATCTTCATCTGCAGAGGGTGCGGGAAGGAGGACTGCAAGCCCAGGACCATTCTGTGAACCCGAGTCAGTATTGACTCTGGCACAGTTCGCAATGAATGCATAATAGACTTGACCCTTTGTATTACAGCATTGCGCCAAAAATAGTTCGTTCTGATACTTTTTTCTTTCCACTTTTTACAGAAATCATTCATATGTCAAAACTCGTATTCCATTTCAACACAAACGTTTTATTTTGTCGAATAAACGCTTGTTTATTGCCTTAACAAGAGTAAGTTAAGAGTTCTGTGAGAAATAGTCTTAGAACTACTTTAACAGCATATATCGGGGAGCAGATAGGCTATCCCACAAGCCTCTCGTGTGACCTCCATTTGTATATTTCGGACGAAAACCTTCTATCGTGTGATGTCAACTGGACTAGAGAAACTTTCGCCCGTAGGCGAAGTCTCTAGTGAACTAGAATGGCCCAGGACTGGAGGGGTCAGTCACTCCAGACGCTGCCTATGGAGGTTGTAACTCATCAGGCCAGAGCCATGTCCCAGGGGACCGTCAGCAGCCAAATCAACGGTAACAAGCAAACCAACAAAAAGCTTCGAGTTTTGGCACGCCTGTGATGAAAGCTCTTGCCCTAAAAAGCTGTTTCTCACTGAAAGCTTCAACCTTTGATCATTTTTAATTCTCATTTTCAGCTGGCCCCGAACGCGAATAAAGGCACCCGATGATATCTCAGCTGCAAGCGCCCTGATGACCGAGGATGATTTTGAGGAGTCGCTAATAGCTTTGCCAGCACTTGGGAAGAAAAGGAATATCGACGCGAGAAACGGTTTTTACTCCTTCATTTCACGTGGGCGGTTACCCCAGGAATTTATTTCAGCAGTGCACGTGCGTGCTTGAGCTCCGAAGTTTCCTGGAAGGGCAGTAAATCTTGCGGGGATCTCATTGGGGATTCCGAGTTAAAAAGCACCGTCTGTGATGATTACAAGTGGAACGAATTATTTGCGGATTTGTGAGAAGACGTTTGTACCAAGGCGTCGCTTGCGCCACGAAGGAGCCTTGGGAGAAAGGCGAATAGAAGCATCCCCGGTCGTCAGAGATACAGCGGTCTGCTGTATTGATTTGTCTCCTGAAAGTGGCAGACATTTTTCTATATCGTCGACAGGTATTGTGTAATACAGTCTCGAGTACTGCAAACCGCTGGCCTGTTCATATCAAATTCTTGCAGAATAAATTGCCACCGTTGAAGAAAAATGCATTTAGCTTTGTTCTTGGTTTTAAATCTTTACTGCAGAATAGACGAGCATTTAGCCCATTACGTCAATGTGATCAACGCTGAAGACTCTACTCGATACTCAAAATATTTTCCCAGTGACGCCCACCTCGAAGAACGAGACGTCATCGATTCGAGAATTCATGTGCTGTCTGAAAGCATTCTAGTAAACTAGAGATTTCGCCTACCGGCAAAAGTATCTCTAGCACAGTTCACATCACGTGATGGAAGGTTTTTGGCCAATTTATGCAAGCGGAGGTCACACGAGAGGCTTGTGGGATAGCCGATGTGCTCCCTGACATACGCCGTTAAAGTAGTTCTAAGACTATTTCGCACAAAACTCTTAACTTACTCTTGTTGAGACAACAAACAAGCGTTTATTCGATAAATAAAATGTTTGTGTTGAAATGGAACCAAGTTTTTACATCTGAATGATATCTGTAAAAAGTCGAGAGAAAAATAGTATGAGAACGAACTATTTTTGGCGCAAGACTGTAATGCCAAGGGTCAAGCCTATTACGCATTCATTGCGAACTGTGCCAGAGTCAATACTCGGGTTTACAGAATGGTCTGAAAGTACATCGCTTCGCAAACAAATATTCAACACGTCCACCCAATCCCATGGTACCAACCAGAGTCTCAACCAACCAAGTCGATGCACTGGAGTTTGCAAATGGCTGACCAAACGACAAACAAAGGCGTCTGCGACGAATGACTGCTGTCAAACTTATCATCTACCAGTAAACAGGAGCATCTGACGCGTTTCATTTCGTGTGACCGGGGATGCCGTCTCTTCAATCAGGGCGGCGGAAGTTGGACCTGGGAGCTAGCAATAAGGCCAAACCCGATTAGGCGTGCGTCAATCTCAACATCTCCCGTCACGGCCCAGAAACGTAATTCAATCCCCACCTCCACCAGCTTGTCCTTTTTCTGTCCACCGGACTCCGCTTCTTGCCCAGTAATGAAATCAGCCGCCAGCGCTCAGGCCGCCGAGTTCCCGTACCAGCGCAAGACCTCGCCGGTCGATGTCCGAACAGGAGCCTTGAGGTCTAGGAGGGACCTCCCCTCTGCACCCCGCTCGTAAACACCCCTGGATCTCACTTCCACAAACATCCAGAGAGGAATCAATGGAGGATTTCACATGTTCTCACCCCAGACAGTGACCCTGTCCTCAGAAACTAATATGGCCCTTACGTCGTTAGTAGAGATGTACAAAGTTGGCCTTGACGGCACCGAGGTCTGAGGAGCTCAATGAGGTTTTCCCCGATGCTGTCGATAAGAACACTTACGAGTCGGTTCCTCTCCTCTGATTTCTTCAAGAGTTTCTTTGGAAGTCTGGCAGAGGCATGTGGCAAAAACCGACACTTGCAGGAAAACATCCACGGGAAGCCATCTGTAGGAGACTAAGGGACCCACTGTGTTGAGAGACTAATAAGGTCAAACGGAGGGTAATAGAGGTAATCGAGGTAAGTTGCCTGTTACCATGGTGATGTGGCAACATGGGTCACTGAGTCAATTGAGCAAACCCCTGATTTCACCATTTACTGTCCTTCTTAGCATTCCGTTACGCCAACGCATGGACTGCCTGTAGAACTAATTAAGCACTCTCTGCCAAGCAGATCTGAAAAACTCCAAATGAGCAAAAAGGACGGTAAGTCTCGCTATTTGCAAGCATGGCGGGAAAAGGGGACTCGCAATGGAGAGGTTTTACATATGTTTCTTACTTTCTTCCTGCCCGTGTTCTTCATGCCAAAATGTGTCATAAATAGAACGAAAGTAGATTACCTTCACTGGCTTTCCGTGTATTTGTATGTGTTCCTTTCACTTTCGGTCAACGAATGGTCACGAGGTCTGCCCTTGGTGGCATATGGTCCTTCTTTCCTCTGGATCCCCTGTGGAATACAGCTGGGGTTCAGCAATTGGTGCCGGTGTTGTTTGTACGCTAATGTCCCTTGCCGTGCACAGGTCTTGCAGCACATGAGCGAAAACGTTTTGCCTGTCTATGTGGGCCCAAGAACTGTCCACTGTTTGTCCTGCAATCGAGTGAGCGAAGTATATTGGCTGCAAATGTTTCCCTCCTTTTCTACGACAATAACGATAATACTTATATCCGTGAACAGACTCTTTTGACTGATGGCTGGATAGCTCATTGAAATTGGCCCACATGGTCAACTCGCGCTGATGTATTTCGTCAAAGTGGACTTTCTTTTTTGATTTTGTCCAAAAAGTAACGCATCTTCCATGTGGATTCTCTGCCGCTCAAAATTGTCGTAAATGTTGAAATATTTCTTTAAAGTATTGCTTTGCAGTTGTAAAATGGGAGAAATGCCTCGTCCGTGGATGCTTGCCCCTCCGGTTTGTGCAGTCCCTCGCATCCTTTGAAGTTCTCCCAAAGGCAGCATGCTGAAATCTGTGTACCTCTCTGTCTTCCTATGCAGATGTGCAGGAGCTTCTGAGCAACTGTCAAATCTCGTTTTAAGCGCAACAAGCTGAAAATCTGTCCACGTCTTTTTCCTGACGGCCTCATACACGTATACACACAGGCACGCAAAATGAGACACACACACGCATACACATTCTAGAACACACACTCACCTACGCACACACACGCAAACACGCGTGCATGCACACACACGCGTGCATACACACACACATACACAAAACACACACACACAATCACGCACACACACACTCACACACACACACACACACACAATGCAAACACACACACATGCAATGAGCTGACTCATCAACACATGCTTTTGATGGGATCATGCCTTGCAAAAGCTAAGGATCCCCTCCATATCTTCATTGCAGTATCTCGTTTTGTTTAGCTCCTCGGTGGCCATCTTCCCTGCGGCTGTTACTCGGCCTTCGGTCAAAAGGTCAATCCTCTCTTCAGAGGAAGGTCAGACAGACCTGGATGCCCGGCCTCACTGTGACAGCAGGGAGAAATATGAAGGTCGAGGCTGTCGACATCGTTCCATCAAATGCCAGTTTTTCCAGTATTGTTTCCCGCGTCCAGGTCTGTTTGTGGCAAACACAGTGCTCTCTCCGCCGCCTCCTCCTCCTGCTCGACGCGTAAACATGTTTGCTTGTGCTGAAAGGTGTTGCAAATGTTTCACTGGAATCGAACACAACCTTGTAGCTTTACAGTCCGAAATGAAGTCGAACACCGACAGATTATTCGTTATACATAGTTTGCCCTCTGTCCTTTCCCATAATGATCCAGACAATAAGATTAAGTAGAACACGGCAGAGTCAGACAACCGGTTACGTAATGGCATTAAGCGCCGACACACCATTACCACAGTCCCATAGGGAATCCTCCAACAGACTCGGTCGATGACCTATCAGTGACTGCAGTAAGAAGAAAAAACTGCCTTCCACAATTATTTCATTCCCCACACAGTGCGTATCCGAACGCTTCTTCCTGTGGTTTGCATTACTCTATGTAAGTTTGCGTCCAGGCGGAAGCGACACAAGAAGATGCAATGTGACAGGTCCGTGTTTTCTCTAGTGCGGGTTAAAAGCCAAAGCGTCACTGACGTGGGGCACCGAACTGTGTGTTAATGAATTGTAGATGTTCTCCAACCGAGTAGATCAAACATAGGGCTTCGATTCGTTGCCTGATCAATGATTCATTGTACTGCTGAGGTCGTTGATCGCAGCTAACAGAGGAAAAATAGTGCTTTTTGCACTATTCACGCTCTAGCGGAATTGAGTCTCTTGTGAGCTCGAACAAACCGTGGTTCTGCAGGTGTCAACGGACACTGCTTCATTTGTCAGAATCACTGAAGCAGTGCTGACGGGAAACCCGTGTCTTTAAAAAAATATTTTCTTTAACAATGCTGACTTCAGTAGTGTTCAGGGCCCGTATCCAGAACGGCGAGTTATTTTACCCATGATTTATCTCTCAACTCAGACGATTCCAACTGTCTGTTCCGCTCTCCCTTGGCTGGAAACCAGTATATATATATAGCAAAGCGCAACCTAAGATCCTCTGACGAGCGATCAAGATAACCCGGGGTTAGAGGATAAATCGAGTGTTAAAAAGATAAATCGCCGATCTGGATACGGGCCCAGATCAGTAAATAGAAATTCATTGTATGGTGATCCTGATACTGACTAAATCCAGAAGGCGAAACAACTGAGTTGCACATTCTCTCCCACGTTTTCTCCAAACAGTTCTCCCGTACACCTCCTCAAGGCAACGCCCATACAAAGGGCAAAAGAACACCATGCTGGGATTGCATGATTTGGAGAACATTATCAAGCAGAACGTAGCGTCTGTTCTGCTCAGTTCACTTTCGAATCAATCACCTGGCGCGGTCTGCCTACGCAGTACTCCTACATCATCGACTTCCCCCCCTAAAAACTCCCGGAAAAAACTCCCCGCACTTGCTCACTTTCAACAGGTTTCTATAAGCTGAGGCCAGGGTTCAAAACCTTTGACCTGACAAAGCTGTTCTGGGGACACGCGACATTTATTACGTGTGCCTGTTACCCGGGTTCTTCGTCTAAACTAGACATCTCGCCGCTCCCGTGGGTTTTCCAGGCCAGATCAACCTCGGACGAAACAGTCACTGGAAATGGTGGGGTCTCCGTCGGTGTTGTTGTCTCAGTAAACAGGACGCGTAGTCTTCGGAAATCCATTTCGGTTTTATGAGGTGTTCCTCCCTCAGTTCCCCCTCACGATAAGTGTGATGCCTGTTTACCTACGTGACATTCATGGACTTCTCGAATAGCCATGATTCACGCAGCAGTCGGTCGTGTTTTTTCGAGGTGGTAGACACGTGGACATTGTTACTCTGTTTTCTGTGCACGCGAATCGCTCTTGATGAAGAGGGAGCTGTTTTCTCGAAGTGCATATATCGCTCATTAACGGGAAGTGAGTGAGCAAGCGAGTGAGTGAGTGAGCGAGTGAGAGAGTGAGTGAATCTGTAAGTGATTAAGTGAGCGACCAGGCGAACTATGGATTACGTAAGTACGTGAGAGTTCGAGGTTGAGCATATGTCGTCAATGTTTAGGTTACGTTAGCTTGAGCAGTTGTGTGCATGTTTGCTTATGTGTGCTTTTGCATGTTTCATGTTTCATCTTGCCGCGGCTTTCTAAGCACCCCATGGACGTTCGTTTGCAGGCGTAAGGCGAATCGCCACGACCGACGCGCTGATAAGACATGGATAACGTATCTTTTTCAACCAACTGACGCTCTAAGCTTTGAAGCAAAAGCGTGTTAGAAGGAAATACGGGATGTTAGATAGTGCTTTTCTCTGATTTAGTAATCACCTGGGATGTAAACTATATGTAAATTGCCCGTCAAGAAAAATCATACGCAGCCTTCTTTTACTTTAAGGTTCTGAGGAAGATCTGCTGGCATCAGCGGTGATAGCTGATACTTAATGCTGCATAGCCCACATCCTTTATACTTGCATGCAAGTCAGTACTATGATAGCCAACATCCTTAATACTTGCATGCAAGTCAGTACTATGATAGCCAACGTCCTTCGAAATCGAACAGGGCCTCCTATCTCATTCAAACGAATTCCACCTTGATTGACTTGAACAGCGGTAATTTGTATTCACAACGCTACTATTAACTTGCTGCTTTCCCTCTCTCTCAACCCCACCCAGCTCTCTCGCGTAGCCCACGCCTTGCCTCCTCCACAGAAAAGAAAGAATCGACCGTTAGCTTTGCCTTCCTCGAGCTACATCTGACGGTGTTTCGCGAGGCCTTGCAAAAAGATGGGCTGCGGGACGTAATGTGAAGATCCGCCTACTCTAGACTGGAAGCAAACCAAACACTGTGGGCGATCGATGGCCCGTGGCAGCCCAGACACGGGACTGGATTGGTCCTGACATAGCCAAGGATGCATGCTGGACCAGACGACTACGAGTTTTGCCGAGAGATGCTGAGACGCTTCCAAAGTCCAGGTCAAGACTTCAGGCTTCCCCGCGCCGCCTTTCTCGGGCTTTGAGGATGGAGAGATATGATCTTGAAGATGCAATACGAGTGTCATGCGGTTGTCTACTGTTTATGTCCTTTTCTCGTCATTTCTTGCAAAGACAGATGCTATTGACTGTGTTCTTTCGTGGTCGCTTCACGTCGTGTGACAGACCTAAAGCCGTGATAACAATTGCACATCATTCTTTGCTTTTCCTGATTTCTCGGGGTTTCTATGATGGTAGACTATTTAGATGGCTTTTTGTGGAACGTCGCGAGGGAAATCAATTTGTTTATGGCAACCTTGTGCATTTCTCTCTTTCGTTCTGCATCAAACAACCATATTCAGTGGGCCATGCAACTGTTCCAGACCAATGTTTGCGAGAATTTGATTAAACATCTGGGTCCTTTGCTGAGAAGGTTTCTGTTCATGCACTGTCTAGTCTGTTCTCTCTGCAGTATGAAGCTGTTCAGCTTTCACGTTCCTGCTGGAGTTTCTGTATCTCTGGGTGTACAGCGTAGGTTTCAACTCATGTTTCCCAGCTCTATAATTGATTTCGCTTGTTTTATGTATAGGATGAAATTATGTCCTTACCAATGCTCCTTGAAAATTGCATTCGTTCACCCAGTAGATGAAAAGGCATCATGGAAGACGGGGGCACTTCAAAGACCGTCCAAGCATGATTGATGTTTGCTGCTTAGAAACGGCCACAAAGACTGTCTTGTTTCTGGTACGTCTCGTGAAGCATGGGCAGATTTATGAGAAAAACCCGATTTTGCTATTTCGTGTGTCATGTGTGTTGACCACGAAATGCACAAAAGTATGACTAAATTGGGCGAGCACCGTTTTAAGGCATATATCGGATAATTTAGGCCAGACCTATCTACATGGTCTTACCAGATACAGAACAAGTTTTCGTACTCCATGAACCAGACAACGTTCTAGTTCTCTTGAAAACTCATAGAAATTATCGACTAAATGTGAATGTCATGTACGTGTCAAATTAAATTAGAAACCCATCCGAGCAAAACGGAATTAAATATGTATTTTCCCAAGAAGAAGACATTGGATTAAAAAAAAAGAATAATCAAAGACATCGGTTCTCCAAGAGACTTCAAAAGATTGCAATACCATACACTTTGAACAATAGCTAGATAGAGTCTAAATTTGTGGTTGCTGATCGATTTGTAACCATACTTTTCCACAATTACTACAACTGGTGGTTATGCTACAAATACTAATTATCCTATGTGATTATGCTTACTGCAATTAATTTTCCTTCCCTAACCACCACAACCAAAACTTTCCCAAACAAACTAATATTCGTGCATTTACTCATGTTGTTGGTGATGGTGCACATGTCGCTATTGCTACTGCTGCTGTCATTGCGAAGATTTCGGCGATACGAGATGAGCGTTCATACACGAAAATCTACCAAGAAATGCAGCAAAACAATGACGAACGCCAGAACACCAATGTCGTCAACCAGACCAACAACTATTAGGCAGTCACAAAGGACAAATTTGAATTTAACAGCGACGACGGAGTGGTAAGCCATTCTTTGAGTACAACGAGCATGGAGCCGGGTCTGGGATCCGGGAGTAAAGGGAAATAAATTCCCCTAAGGGGCAGCAGGACGGCTGTAAGCACAAGCAATCCAAGACCTCCTCCCAACTCAGACGCCCCTAAGCTGCAATGAATCCATTGCGTGACCACAAAATCAAATCTGTTCTTACTCGCTGGGGAAGTTGTGGCAAGAAACTGACGTCACGCCTCCGCCTGCTCTCCACCCTGGTTGTTGAAGGCGTTCGACCAAAAACGATAGCCCCCGATGAGTGGATTAGAAATTCAAGAGAGAGAGAGAGAGAGAAAAGAGAGAGAGAGAGAGAGATTGACTGACTGACTGACTGACTGACTGACTGACTGACTGACTGACTGACTGACTGGCAGGCAGGCAGGCAGGCTGGCAGACAGGCAGGCAGATACTCAATCTCTCTATTGCTCTCTTCCTCTCTCTCTCTCTTCCTATCTCTCTCTTCCTCTCTCTCTCTCTCTCTCTCTCGCAGACACACAAACACACACACAAGCACACACACACACACACACACACACACACACACACGCACACACACACACACACACACATACACACATCAAAGGGTGGAAAGTTGCAATATTAAAAGCGCCTTTTACCTTTACAAACAAACACACACACACACGCACACACACACACACACACACACACACACACACACACACACACACACACACAGACTCGGAGAAGTGTGTCTCAGCTCCAGTGCTAATGATTCTATCGCCAGCTGGGACAGAGAGGGACAATTGTGTGTTGTTTTATCCCCTTCCCAATGAGAGCGTGGGGTCATGGCATGTCGGTAAGTCAGGAAAAGGTATTGGCCATAATGCGTAGATAGCGTATATTGAGCACGTGTTTCCATAGGAAAAAAACAGTTTTAAAACACACGCATGGGGGCAGATGTGGTCACAATCGTAGCAAACAAATCAGCCACTTTGGTCCATTTGGTTTCATCTGACACTCTCGCTCGCAACACTTAAGTTCCAAAGAAATGCTGGTGATTTACGACTCAGACCACCCTGATAAACGGCTTTGACCATGGAATTCATCCAGCTCGTTCCTTCCAGGACGTCAAATTTTAATCAAAGACTTCCCACGAGCCAATCATCCATAATAGCCAGTGCCTGTCTTTTACGGAACAGAATAATTAATTGAAGTGGAAGGATGCTAGCATTCCAAGGACCGCATTTGAAAAATTATCTGCAGCGGGGAGGACGGCGGCTGAAGCATGAGGAAGACGTCGATGAGAGCACACTGCGGGGGGGAAAGGCGGGCTTGGCTGCTGGAAGAGCTAGGCAGCTGATGTGACCGCCAGAGCTCGACGATTTCTTCTGCTGAGTCCGAGGAGCATGCCGCGAGCAAGTCAGCAAGTTTTTTCTACCGCTCGGGGCAATTGAGGACGAAGCCAGAAACGAGACGTGAAAGTTTGATTGATTTCGCTCTCAGATCAGCTTATTCGCTTATTAGTAATCGCAGGGAAAGCGTTGGAGAAACGCCTCAAGCCATGGGCCCATAATGGAAACGTCAGAGGCTGAATTTGCATTTGAAAACAATCATTCGCTGGCGTCGGGATATTTCAAGGCCTCCTGGCACGTAAAAATGGACAGTGATTACAGTTTTCATGCATAGTTTGGGGCTCTGAAGTTTATGGCGACCTCCTGATATGGTGACTAAGTTTGAGAAAAAAATCTGGAATAAAGTTTGACTGCAATTTAATGTATTACATGATCGAAACATAAACGACTCGAATCAAAACTAGGAGAAACAGGAAATTTGCCAGTTAATTTGTTGTTGGGGAAGCTGTATCTAGTTCCTTTATCGATGGATAGGCACATACGAGGGTAAGTCTGTTTGTTTCTTTACTTTTAAAATTTAATTTGTGTGTTTACCACACCACAATCGGTAAGTAGGCCAGTCTATTTGTTTGTGTTGGCTGATTGCTCGCTAATTTGCTGTGACAATTTTCGACCTAACTTTTACCGTTGTCATCATGAGCACCGGCATGGACAACTTGTTCCTTTTTGTCTAGAGGAACTCCATAGTTAGGAGCTCTTTCTTCACGACAAACTGTTGCCGCCTTGACGGTTTTCTAGCAATGCCAGGATATACTTCTTGTGAACTAGAATCCATTTCAAGTTATGAACTCGTGCTATTGAGACTCAACACGCACTCAGTCAGAAACTGGAGGCCCTCTGCGCTCAGCGGTGAAAGTTGTTGTAGTCTTTCTGCAATCACCATACAACTGTCGACGTCAACAATGAAAAAATATATGCAACGCACAGAGTATCAAATCGAGATATAACATATGGCCAGAGCCGCTCGATACCT
The DNA here is from genome assembly GCA_034096865.1 of Theodoxus fluviatilis. Lineage (NCBI taxonomy): Eukaryota > Metazoa > Mollusca > Gastropoda > Cycloneritida > Neritidae > Theodoxus > Theodoxus fluviatilis. Next base: position 41,279 of record JAWQFJ010021861.1, read on the forward strand.
CCAGGAGCTGGTACCCCCGGCTGCTGGGCTTTCAGGTCTGCTCCAGTAGCTCACGAGTTTTCATCTTCTGAGTGGAATGTTTCACACAGAGACCGTGCAGCACTTCTGAAGTCATCTTAGGATGGATGGGTCTTCAGTGGAGTCTAGCATCGTCTTCAGACCGTCGTGTAAATATAAAATAGCTATTTGGATTACAGAACAACCATCCAAGAACAAGCAATGCTAAATTCCGGAAATCGGCACTAGCAGACTATTTCAATGTGACGGCTACATGGTCCGTTGTCCATTCAGGTCGGTCCATTGGTCCATTGAGTTTCCTCCATGCCGGATTCTATTTGCTCCTGGCTTTTTTTGATCATCCGAATCCGACGGGAAAAAAATCAACAACTTCCAATGAGATTACCCACCAAAGTTGGCAAATTTTCCAATTTCCTTCGCCTGCCGTCAACACCTGGGGGCATCGCATTGATATTGGCAACACCAGGAAAATAGGAGAGAGAGAGAGAGAGAGAGAGAGAGAGAGAGAGAGAGAGAGAGAGAGAGAGAGAAATAAAAAACTCCACTTGGGGCAGACGGATGGCTCTGAGTCTTTTTTTCTACCGATAAGGAGCGGCTTGCTCGTGATCTGTTTGTTGTAGGGTTGTAAATTGGGATAAAGTCAGGACTCGGGTGTCATTTGTTTACTCGAGTGGCATCTTCGTGAAACGTTATCTAAAATGATGAGATCTCCAATGTGAATGACCTAAAGGTGAAGGGAAAAAGAAGTGTGTGTGTGTGTGTGTGTGTGTGTGCGTGCGTGCGCGTGTGTGTATGTATGTGTGTGTATGTGTGTGTTTTGTGTATGTGTGTGTGTGTGAGTGTGTGTGAGAGTGTGTGTGCGTGTGTGTTGTACGAATGTCTGTGTGAGTAAATGTGCGTGTGCGCGCTCTCGCGCATTTTATTTCAATTTTTCAAAATGAATAGTGAAAATATTGAAAAGGTCACAAATAGTTTTACGTTTTAATAAGTGATGCGATGTATACCATAGCTTTTCAGACGTACATAACTGACTTAGAGAGGAGACCAAAAAAAAGATAAGTTCTTTCTCCCGAATTTATTTCTTCACTCAGTGCCAACGTTTCGCCCTCTCTTAATATTAACCCCGAGATGATTCAGTTTTGTAGTGCAAAGAAAAAATATAAGTGCGTCTTTCCAAATTTAAAATTTACTTCGTGATATTTCTTCTCGAGAAACCTAAACACATATAAATGTAATAATTGAACACTTGTTTATTCTATTAAACACACCGTTTCAATGTCAATATTCTGACCTTTTCCCACCATTGTAATGCATATTTCAGTTTTAAATCTTGTCATGCCACGAGTGGACCCACATACCCAAACCAGCTGTTACTGGCAAGGCTCATTGACATCAGTTATCACGCGATTCATGGAAGCACTGCCATTACGGAATGTATCAGCCCGCTCTGCGTAATCATTGCGCCATCGTAAGGTAAATATCAAAGGCCATTACCACAATCCTGGAGTATGGCAGAAGTGTCAGGCTCGGATATTTTCAGCATTACCTTGTCCTGACGAGCTTGCCGGATGTCTGGGGGTGTTTGCAGAGACACAGACAGGCAGGCAGATTGGCATGCACACAGGAAGGCAGGCATGCATGCAGTCTGCTAGATGATGAGGAAAGAAGACAAATCACACACAGCAATCAAACCCTACGGCATGCAGAGCCAGAAGGGGTAAAGATACGCTAACAAACATGATGTTGGGCAGAAATGCACCTCGGCATGCATGTCCAGACAGACGCGGACGCGAAGCCAAACAGGTACAGAAGTGCCGAACAGAAAGAAAAAAGAAAAGGAAAAGAAGGATAAAGAAAGAAAAAGGAAGGAAATAAAGACCGAAAGAAAGAAAAGGCGGGTAAGCAGCCAGCCAACCAGCCAGCCACAGACAGACAGACAGACAGACAAGTAGGAAAGCAGGCAGGCAGGCAGACAGGCAGACAGTTGAAGGAACGGACGGACAGACAGGCAGGAAGGCAGGCAGGCAGGCAGACAGACAGACGGACGGACGGAAGGACAGGGAGGAAGGCAGGCAGGCAGGCAGACCGACAGACAGACGCACGGACGGACGGACAGATAGGAAGGCAGGCAGGAAGGCAGGCAGGCAGGCAGGCGGACGGACAGACAGACAGGCAGGCAGGCAGACAGACAGACAGACGGACGGACGGAAGGACAGAGAGGAAGGCAGGCAGGCAGGCAGACAGACGCACGGACGGACGGACGGACGGACAGGTAGGAAGGCAGGCAGGCAGGCAGGCAGGCGGACGGACGGACAGACACGCAACCGAGCCCGCAGACAGTCATGTGAATGGGCAAATAAAGCACCATGCAGGCAAGCAGTCGTGCAGGTAGGCTTTTAGTGTGCCACACATGATCAATGACAGCATTAGCACCAGATGGCAGAGCTTGCTGAACAGATCTGCAGTGATGTGGATTCACAGAAAAGAAGAATGTATACAATCGTTTTTTCTTAAAAGTATGCGTCCTCAGATGCAGGCATATTATAAATAGGAAGACTTGTCTTTGCACTTACCAAACTGGAGTTTGTTGTATACATGTATGAATTTGATTGAATACTTAGTATAAAGAAACTCATTTCAAATTCAGGCAAAGTTCATGCAAAATGAAATCAAATTGATGCATATGTTCAGATATATAATTTTATAACTCCAGACAAGGAGGAAGTGTTTTGACTCAAAACGTTGACGTCTTGTTTTTTCATGTATATTGTTATAATCAAGCCTGGAGCAGTAACAGCCGGTTGTTTTCTGACTCCAGACAAAGGAATTTGATTCATTTGAACTGGAGCAATATGCTGTGGCTTGGCATACACAAAACATAATAAAATCATAGAAGCATTTCCCTGCAACCCTTGCACGTGGAAAGCAAGACAAAAATTAATCAAACCTTACAAGAAAAAAACACACACGCTGTCATGCTGTGCTATATGAAACTCTTCTAATGTCATCGAAAACTATTTGTAAAATGAGCATTGATCTTCAGGTTTTGTGTGACCGTGAATAGGACATAAAGAAGGGACTTTAACTTGAGACAACCTCAAAGACCTGTAATGACGCAAGCACATGCACATTATGACTACTTCAAAACCTTCTCATTGTAGAGGTCAACTCTTTGCTTGGACATGGAATTTTGCATTCTCTCTTGTCGAGGTCCACATCCATAGAAAGAGTTGACTCATATTTCCAAGAGGCCTTGTTTTGTTAACAGCTTTGAGTTAATGTTTCTTAGCTTGCAAATACGCAATGTTTCCTTTGTGCGCACAAGAGGACTTTTCCAGATGGTTATAGAATGCATGCCCCTTCACTGTAGTGTAAGTCAAAAGTCCTTCTCGATGGAACAAAGTCGTCAGATCTATCACGCTCGAACATAGTTCACGACAAAACTACAGGGATTGCTTCACATGTTTCGATTTGTACACTACCCAGAACTACCCAACTACTCTTCTTGACTTCTTATTTTGGATTGATTTTTATCGTCGACCATTGCAAACTTATGCTGAAATTCATTCACGACAATATTGACAAACATTTCGCAACGCAAAATCTAGATTTTGGTATGTGAAATGATCCCTGGCTTACTTTAAAATTGCATGTTTTGTTTCTGGAATAATAGCGGCTGTGTCAATATCAAGACACAAGAAGATCTAATCATACCTCGAACACGCAAGCAATTTCGCTCGCTAAGAGAGCATATTGCTCCAGATTTCAACTGTAAAAGAACGCATCTTTAGGACCAGATACTCTCATGCACGATACATCTGGCGACAGAGACATCCATGCCGCAGACAGACGCGCTACGTTGCATCGAGGAACAAATCCGACATCATACATCCCTAAAATAATGGCTGCTGCATGACTATGCAAGAGACAGATGGAGGAATAAATGCATCGGATGATGTTACCATGACAACCTAAAGCTGGAGTCTGCAGGGACCATGACTGCTGTCGTTATTTACCTATCAAAACCGTCCCATAAAGCCCTCCTGACAGAGCCGTGTCGGGTGCACTTCCGCCTGGCGCAGCATGGAGGCCTGTGGAAATGGTGGAACCATGAGTTGTCGATTTGTCTTTCAAATGGACGATGGCGGCAATATGAAATGGCACTCTAAAGATTGCTACGAGTGCCTCCATCGATTTGCTGTCGCCTGCTTGGAGATAACTATGTTGAAGCTCGTTTCTAGTCGTGTCTCAGTGTGAAAAAGATCTGGTGAACTCTCTTCCTGCCTTTAGACTTGACAGTAGTATCGAGTCGACTCAACGACTTTGTGAAGAAACGTGACTTTAAATACGGTAACTGTGACATATAACTGTTGGTACAGTTATAATATTGATGTGTTCCACTCTAAGAACTCATCGGAAACTTCTGTCATTCTGTCTAAATAGTTTATCTACGAAAGAATAGTGAAGACTAGCTATGCAGTTGTATGTGTGCTCATTCTAGTAAACTAGAGATTTCGCCTACCGGCAAAAGTATCTATAGCACTGTTGACGTCACGTGATGGAAGGTTTTCGGCCAATTTATGCAAGCGGAGGTCACACGAGAGGCTTGTGGGATAGCCGATGTGCTCCCTGACATACGCCGTTAAAGTAGTTCTAAGACTATGTCGCACAAAACTCTTAACTTACTCTTGTTGAGACAAAAAACAAGCGTTTATTCGATACAATAAAAGGTTTGTGTTGAAATGGAACCAAGTTTTTACATCTGAATGATTTCTGTAAAAAGTGGAGAGAAAAAATTAATAGTATCAGAACGAACTATGTTTGGCGCAAGGCTGTAATGCCAAGGGTCAAGCCTATTACGCATTCATTGCGAACTGTGCCAGAGTCAATACTACTGACTCGGGTTTACAGAATTATGTGTGCTTAGAAAGAGAGGATGGAGTATCAAAGACTATTGTGTGACGATTCTGACTCCAGTTAATGAAATCGTAAAATGATGTCATAAACCACATTGTGATATGCAAGCCAAAACAACAAATTTCAGTGAGTGAGAAAGTAAGCGACGGACGAAAAGAACGTCATACGTAGATGCGAACTATAGTCTATGTTTCGGGCGTGTGAAGATAACAGTCTGTCTCTCCCCTATATGCAGTAAACTACATCCCTTCAAAATTGATTTTAAATCTGAATAAATAATTTCGTATCACGTGAACAGTAAACTACAATGAAATTTGTAACCATTATAACATTTTCCAGTGTATACTTAAATTCTTCCGTTAGTGAAATAAGATACATACAGATTCATTAAATCCGGCACTTATGACAAATGGAAAACAGTGTTCACAATCGAATTAAAAGTTTTTCGATAAAAACTTGTTTTAAGCTGTAGGGTCGTTTGATTAAACTACTGCACAACAAGGCTTCAATTCATGAGGGTCACACAGCGGTACACCACAAGACGGTTTTCAAGGGGGAACCGTATGGGCCTCCCCAGCACGCTGTTCCCCAAAGGTGCTGCCAGCATGGAATGACAAAATGCAATTGTTTCAGCGTCAGCAAAGCCACAAAGACAAATAGCCTCCACCCTGGGTTGCGGCCAACGACGTCGTGTCTGTGCTACAGATTGCCGTCATGGGCCTCTGATGGAATTCTTTCAGGTCCGCGCCAGACCCAGCACGGCGCCATGAGGACGTTGAGACTGCATTTTCTCGCAGACGAGCGGACCCTGGTCCGAGGCCTGCAGACATCTCTATGGCACTTTGGAGAATTGAGACGGGCTCTGCAGACAAGGCCAACGATCTGCCCCCCCCCCCCCCCCCCCCCGCCTTCATGTCCTGCGGCAGGAAAGCGGCACGGCGTAAATTGCGGCAAGCCAACCTGGCCGAGTGCGGTTTGTTTTGGGTGTTGTCAAGACTTCTCGCGCCATTTGCAGCCTGAACCGCGACGCATCGATTTGCAGCGTTTGGGGGAACCGCCTCAGAGGAAGTAAAAAAGACAAGGTGTAGCGCATTTTACTGTTGGCTGAAGCGTAAAATTGCAAGGTGTTCAGCCCGCCCTTGCAAGCGGAAAAGCATGTCTTGCCACGCTGTTTCATAACAAGAAGTGGCCACGGGGCAAACCCTTGACTTTTTCGGTCGTTGACGTCTGCACCAGTTTTCGAGGAGATCAACAGACAGATATTGTATTTCATTAGAGCCGAGTTCCCTTACTTTCCCATCCTTCGCCCCCCTTCTCCCCCTCCCTCCCCCTTCCCCCCTCCTCCCTCCACTCTCACCATCATCCTCCAAACTCCCGCCTCCAAACAAAGGAGAAAAGATAATTGAACTAATAATGATCCTTATGCCCTTGGCGTTACATGCGTGAGGATGGGGGATAGTGGCTCTATTATGTCATCTGCAAGAATTAACATTTTTCATGGTTCATGGCATTCTAATAAGAGCTTCATCGTAATTTGCTATAAGTAGCTCTAAACAGCCAATAGTAATGACACATTGAACTGCTTATTATTTACCTTGAGTATGGCTCGAGGGTAATTAATGACGTCTCACTATTTGCCAGTTGAGCTGTGAGTTGTAGCATTCATTTTTCGCTCCGTCTGAAGATAGGCTCTCAAAACAAGAAAAAGTTACAGAATGTCTACACTTCAATGATTAATGTGGTGAAAATATCTTTGTCTTCAGAAAATGACACATCACCGTACCCTTAAATTATGCATCATAATGTCAAAATTAAGACAAAATGGGTTGCCTTACCCAGCGTTATTTTTCTCTGCATGGAAACGAAGTGCATACGAACACTTCCACAACAGATCGAAAAGAAGCACTGTACAGGAGTCCATTTGTGCAGTGCCAAGAGACAGCTCGACCTTATTTCAGGACAAGCGACACAAGGAAGTCACAGCAAATAGAAACAAAGGTTCCCCGAGGCTGTTTTAATGAAAGTCACAAGCGTGTGTCCTTGGAGTTCGACGGACTGAAAAGGTCAGATAGACATGCATATTTTGTGAGGGGACCTAATGGACAAACTGAAGCCAATAACATCAATCGCTGTGTTGGTTTTGAACACAACGAAGCCCGACGTGTGCCGAGCTGACTTTTCGAAGAAGCATGTTCTCATGTGTCCAGGCACATTAGCCATTCTCAGAGGTAGGAGTGGAATGCGAGGAATATAGGAGGTGAAAATATAGTGAAACCAGTCATTAACAATGTTCATATCAACTAATTGTTTGCATGGGGTTCTAATACTAGCTAGTTTTATTTATGTGCAGGCCATGAAGTGACTCTATGCTACAAGTCTATACTTACGTGTGAATTGGTGATTTCAGAGGCATGGGTGACTTTATGGAACGACATGTTCTGAGTATAACCGTTGAACTTTGTGTCGGATTCTTTTTCTTTGAACTGGTATGCTGGTGATACATGTTGCAATCACACTGTAGCAAAAAACCATCACACAAGGTCTACTTGTCCTCTGAAACACTACAGACGGCGTGTGTGACCGTACTGCCAAGGCCGCGCAGGATGTCAAAGCAGATGACCGACCGAATTCCGTGCCTATTTCTGCAGTGCACGAGGGCAATTGTAGGTCAGTGCTCAGGGACAAAGACTCGGGGCAGTGTCTCCTGGTACCTGGGGCTCCAGACCCAGACAAGTGGTCTTCTTCCGCATCGCCTGCCTCGTCCCATTCCCTGTAGACTTCACCAAAGACGACTGGAAAAGTGGCAGACGAAGGTCTTTTAGCGGCGGCAGACTGATATCTGGGCTGCATTTCCGATGAATTCAATTTGGTTCTTCACATGAAGGTCGCACCTGACCAGGTTCAGGAAGTCTGGCTCTTGTCTTCTACATGATTGGATCTGCCGTTTATTTGGAAGCTACTGGAGGCATAGATGTTCATGCTTGATGAATAAGTTATGTAACAATTTTCTCGGATCCTCTCATGGCGAAAGAAAGGTTTCTAAAAGAGCATAGGGCTCCCCTTGCTGGGTAGTCATATTTCAAGATGGCAACAGGATTGAAATTAATCATTGATTACCAGATACTAATTTCCTCCTGACGCCATCCTTCAGAGACTCTGAGCGAGAATTATCGTTTGGAGTGGAATGTCAGAAAGTCATCTGAAGACCGTTGTATGAGTGTACGTCCATTTAAGTCATTAAGCTGGTTTATGTCATCTCAGATAGAAAGTCAGCTCCTGCAGTTACAGAGTCAGGTAAAAAAAACATAGGCATTGCCTCCAAAACATTTCTTTTTACTTTACGTGTGTTGTTGTTGTTGTTGTTGTTGTTGCTGTTGTTGTTGTTGTTGTTGTTGTTGTTGTTCTTCTTCTTCTTCTTCTTCTTCTTCTTCTTCTTCTTCTTCTTCTTCTTCTTCTTCTTCTTCTTTCTTCTTCTTTCTTCCTTCTTCCTTCTTCCTTCTTCCTTCTTCCTTCTTTCTTCCTTCTTCTTCTTCTTCTTCTTCTTCTTCTTCTTCTTCTTCTTCTTCTTCTTCTTCTTCTTCTTCTTCTTCTTCTTCTTCTTCTTCTTCTTCTTCCTTCTTCCTTCTTCCTTCTTCCTTCTTCCTTCTTCCTTCTTCTTTCTTCTTTCTTCTTCTTCTTCTTCTTCTTCTTCTTCTTCTTCTTCTTCTTCTTCTTCTTCTTCTTCTTCTTCTTCTTCTTCTTCTTCTTTCTTCTTCTTCTTCTTCTTCTTCTTCTTCTTCTTCTTCTTCTTCTTCTTCTTCTTCTTCTTCTTCTTCTTCTTTTTCTTCGTTTTCTTCTTCTTCTTCTTCTTCTTCTTCTTCTTCTTCTTCTTCTTCCTGATCACATGTACACGGACATCGAACTCACAGTTCCTTTCTCGTAATGGAACTCAAGCTGAATGATGCTTTTGGGAGTTATCTTCTGCCAAACTCAAGATACCAACATTAATTATTTCAGGAACACAGTACCAAACAGACTGGCAAAACAGAATACATACAGTACATGTAGACTGATCAAGAGTACGTTGTCGTAAAGTTCAAAATTAATAGAATGATCCGCTAACATGAGTTGATATCTCGTGCACTATGGGTGACCATTTGCAGGAAACCGCATCCCCCATTGACTGTAATGTTCATTGCCATATTTGCAATAGGTCTACGTCCATTGTCCATAACATACAAGTTCCGAGTATCCTTATTCCTTATCTTTTGTCTGGAAGTCTCAAACAAATCAAACGTTCCCCCGGAAATCAACGGCAACGTTTTATACTTTCTTCTCTACTCTTTCTTCCTACGACAAAAAAATGTATTCACAAATAACTTGCCCCAGTCGCAGTCAACGACATGTTAGGAATCTTACAAGAATCATTTCATCTCGAAGGCAATAAACAGCATTAGTCGGAGATCACCCCAAGGCCAATTGATGGCTTTCAATCTTGAGATTCAAACTGAAGGCAGACGTTCTTTGCGAGGGGGTAACGTCCGAGGAGCCTGTCTCTGGGGACATGCATTAGTAAATCACGATGGCCAACACCCTCGACCTAGTGACTCAGGGAGTCTGGCCTTTGATTCCAGTCTAATTTGATCCGCCCTGGGCCTGGCGCTGCTCTTGGCGTCTAGAGAGTCACTGCGGACTCTGGCAGACCGGAAAAGACCAACACTTGCAGGCAGACCCGGCTGGCGGCGCCTGCTGAGATCCAGACAGAGCGTTACGTCACCATAGACAGCGTGGCAGACTGCTGAGATGAAGGTCAGTCTGGCGAAGACGTCATACGTCACGTCCTTGTTTTGGGATGAGATTCTTCCGGATGCTTGGGGGAGTGAGTTAGGGCCGACGTAATGGGATACTGCACAGGGGGAAATACCATAGTCTTGACTCGCTCTTTCTGACTTGAGAAATGATGTTCCTGACATATAAAATGAAAATCATGCGTGCATTAGAGTAGAGGAGTTTCGCTCACTTCCTTTTTGGGCGCACATTTCCAAGAGCAACTTTTGCAACGTTTTATTTCCCTTCTCTCCTCCGTTTCGGCTCCGTAACAAGGACATCACTGAAAGGGATTCATTTATATGGACTCCCTATGGGCTGCAACCACACCACGCCAACGGGCCCAGTTCTGGGCAGCTCCCTCAGCTGGGCCCACGTCAGTTTGGCCGCTTTTGCTTCACGAACGACGGATCTTCTCCATGTCTGCTTTGGATTCCCAATTCTTCTCCTGTTGAGTCCAGTCCAGTGCCTGCCTTGTGGAAGACTGGTTGAGTTTTTCATCAGCGTGTAAAACCAATTTCAAGATACTTTTAAAAGACCTTCACATGACATACATGTAGAGTGACACGCCACGGACCCGAACGTGAGACAGCAAAGCAAACTGTACAGATTCATCTTAGCATCATCGCATAGGAAACTGGTGAAAATATAAAGTAATCGCGAGGAACGTTTTGCAATAACACTGATTATTTGGCTCGTCAAACGGACAGCATAGCGGGAAATGATGGTAATGGTAAAGACCGTTACGACAGGAATACTACATAGGTTTTAAGTGTCATCGTCTGCAGCGCTGATTCCAAAAGACATACACCACGGCTGGTGGCATTTACGAAGTACACCTCATTACTGGGACTTCACCAACGGAAAGTGTTTTGTGGATGAGCAAATCAGCTAATGGTCTGCTTTGTTAACATAATTAACAAAGGTCACAGTGTAAAGGAAGAGAGCAATAGCGTGAGTGAAGAGCTGTGTTTGTTTATAAAATGATGTTTACTTCTGTTGTTGTCTAAAAACATTTGCACTCATCCTTTCCATTTCCGAAAAGGATATATGTCAATCATGCAACCACTGGCAGCGCTGTATGTGACCGTTTTGAAAGCGGCGCTGGGAAATATTTCATAGTCCAGTCTGACATGGACTTTTGGATTGCTCTGGCCAGGAACGTGGTAGTGCAATGGGCTGGGAAGAGGCTTGGACAAGTTGTCTCCTTTCCCGCAGGGCTTCTCCTATGGTCTCTGCGAAGACTTTGAAACAACCTTGATTGCTGAGGGATGTTGTTCACAAGAAAATCGGGAGATAAGAAGTACCTATGATGTCTTTTTGATATGATTACGGTATGGAAAAATAATGTTCCCGATCACCAGTACTGGGGATGGCGAATTTAAAGCCATGCATTGTATGTCTTCAGAGCACTGCCAGACATTTAGATCTCGTGGTCAGCGCATAAACATAGTAAAAGGTGACGAGTGAGGCATTTTGGAGGCTCGACTGGAAATGCCACTTCTTGGAGAGAAGGTCTTGGGTTTGGTATTCCGCAATAATCTCTCTCGGGTTTTCACGCCTCTATTTCGGGATGTGTTTTCCTGCAAAAGTTCTCTCCATCAGTTTCCCTTTTAGTCAACACGCACTAAGGCAAAAGTGCGCAGTACCTCGATTGTACGTTGCACCAATGCAACTGGAAGACGTATGCAACGCATGTATTCCCAGTCTAAACTACCACGTTTGTCTTGCTCTTTAACTGAGAAAACAACAAGGATTTGCCGGCTCTTCGGTAGGGTAGACGACCCGATGTTCCACATTTCTATCCCGCATTAGTTTTACATGAGAACAGACGGGACGACAAGAACTAAATGTCACGTGTACCTTCTCTCTGACTTGTAGCTCCCGCAGGTGTTTCGTTCACCGGGAGAAAAAGTTGCCCCAGCTGTACCAGCTCTGTTTCGTGAGTCACTCGCCATACATTGGGCCGCAGGTTTTTTCGTATTTGTCAGAAAATAATGCAGTCCTGAAAACGGGTTGACATCCTCTTAATCCATCTACTTAGTGCTTCATGTAACTGGTTGCAAGTGGATGTAGATACTATGCTTCAGGGTTGTATTAAGTGGTGGCAGCGTGGATGGAACTGATACTCGATGTAGATCATGTACGTAGTGTGAGGAGAATTCTGCAGAGACTGCGTTCATGGTGCCTTAGTGTGCAAGTCAAATCGCCATTATGGTCACGGTGACCCGGAACAAGAATAAAAAACCCAACTAACTCTCGACACAATGTTCTGCATATCTTTGCAACATTTTTTTCATTATATTTATGCCCATCCCTTTAACTACCCTGCGTGAGCTATCTTGGATACCGTTGAAAGCTGACATTTCCCATCTAAAACAATTTCACTGTTTGTGAATTTCCACAGACACATAGGTTACGAAGCTGTTCCTTATTCAGTGGCTGCATTCTCCTTCGTCTTAAGAATGCCACTTTCGAGTACTGTGTATTACATGGAAAGCGGTAAATTGAAGATGAGGAAGCCAGCGGGGTATTTCGATTTTCTCGGCAATATTGTGGTTGAATCAATTCCTCAGAAAGCCTCAAATAGATTAATCGAGGGAAGGAGCCTATTTGAAGAGCTCGGCGCTGAAAATACATTTGATGACACTCGTGAACGATGGTGCTAATACGTCTGACATTGACATTTCTGGATTAGAAGAAATTAGTCCATCAGAGTGTGAGAAATAGTCATGGTAGATTGCCTTCGCCATTGAGTATTTTGCAAAGTCCGCAAGCTGTATCAAACGATCTAGCCCAAGCTATTGCTCTGGCAAAAATGAAACAAAGTACATGTATATGAACATGTAAGCACAACTCTGAGTTTGTCATTTTCTATTCCTTTAAGGATGGTTATATTTTCAGCAACATTTCAACTTTTTCAAAACAGAATTGTCACCAAATTTCCGATTAATCCATTATAAAATACACTAAACATTGGGTTTTGTTTTGTTTTGCAGATTGAAGATATGATGTGCGTAGACGTCCTTCAATTGTGAAAAAGACCTTCTCATAAAACCAGAACACTTCCGGAATTAACCGAAAAAAATAACAGTTTTTATGGCTTTTGCGACGTCTTTAATACACTCCCAAGAGTTCTTATTTACAACGGAGATTTTATCTGTCCCCAGCGGCAACAAATCGAGATGAGTGAAAGCAAATGGAAGCATAGACGAAAACAGTTGCCTGTGCACGGGTTTAATCAACTTAGGAGGTTCTGCCCGCCACAGAAGCCCGAGGGTACAGAAGTGCTGCCTTTGTTAGGAAAGACATTTAGACGTAAATGTCAGTTACACCAAACATGAATATCAGCAGACGGCTTCCTGTCGATCTGAAGTGTCAAAATGGCACGGAAATGGACATTAGGCGTTGTCTAAAGAAAAATGGCTGCAAGTGCTGAAATGGAATAAAGTCTTTAAAACCCATTTTACCGCAGCCTCTTGCCTCGAAGAATAAATCATGCTTTAACAATAAAAAGCATTGAAAGTCAAGCAAATTGCTTTTCTGAGCAGTAAATATCAAGTATATTTATCATCTTTGTTTATTTTGACACCAGTGTATATATTTACTTCCAGACATTTTCTTTCAGTTTGTTTTATTTGCTGGGAAAGAGATTCTTCGGAAAAGCTCTCTCCATTTACTTGAACTGACCGTCCTGTTTGATGGAACGGAAATTAAATTAGACCGCCAACTGTTAATAAGCCAAAGCCCCATGAAACGAAATACAGTTTTCCTTTTTTATCGCAGCAGAATGCAGGAGGACACTGGCAGATGCGCTTTGCCCCTGAAGTAGTCTTGTAGAACGGAGAAGAAACACGAAGTCTTCCAAAGGTATCCTCCAGAAGCAGCCTTGTTTCATGAGCAAAGGTGAAGATGTACACCAACTGTCTGTCTTGTCTGACTGAAGTCCATTTTTTCTCTTCCAGTGAGGTTCTGCGACTGCAAGAGCTTTGCCAGAATTCTTTGTTCCACAGTGGAGGCGCAGGCAGTCTGCAGATGGAGTGCAGATTGCAGCCGTTACTCCAACCCAGGAATGCTGGAACGCCACCTATGAAACCTTGCGTCGAACGGAAGCAAGGCTCGTAGACTTCGACGCTTTCTTTTGATCTTCTGGCGTCGGCCGCTTGAAGCAGCTCTTGCTATCAGACCAATTCATCAATCTTTTTTCAGGCTCCTCCGTCGTCTTCGTCTAAAGCAAGATAATGTTTCTTCTTACCTTTTTTTCCAAATTGTGTGGGTGTTGGAATTCCATTGTTTTAGTTTTCTTGCTATTTAGCAAGTTTAACAAATAATAAATGGCTTCTTTTCTATATAATATTTAACCGTCTTTTCTATATAATATTTAACCGTCTTTTGTCCAGCAGCTGATAGTCACGATACTACTATTACTTTAGTGTTCTCGGGGTCATGGCTAGTACTTGAATCGTATGCACTCCAGTCTTTCCGTTGTTAATGCAGTTTCTGAGTAATATTGCTGATCCTTTCTTGCTCAAGAGAGTACAAGAGAGCTATCCTTCTCGCCCAAAGCCTTGTAGCCATTTTCCAAAACTAAACTTTGGCGCATGTTTGATATGCAATTATTGTTCCCGTTTAAAATTATGAGCAGTTTTGTCAGATCTCAGACTGAAGAATGGGTCGTCCCACCAATCATTACCACCACCGCCACTGCCAACACTCTTCTGTCTGAGTAATTCTTCACCATGGCCTTGACTCTTGAAGGACAGACTTGACCGAGGAGCTCGCGGGCTGTGATGAACGGGTTGCCGCTTCAGTGTTTGACACGGTCTGGTGATGGCTGCATTGTCCCTTCACATCTCGGGCTGGCTGAGGTCTTCATCTGGTTGCGTCCTGTTGCCCCACGTGACGGCCTGCTTCTCATACAAGTTCAGAGAATGAACTCCTTTTCTCTTGCTTATAACTCTTGTCTTGCTTACAGAATGTGTTGTTTATCTGGAGAAACTTGTTCATATCTTCCACACAACTGTTTGTCTGTCTCTCCCCCGAGTTGTGCGTTCTTTCAATGCTCTCATCTACGCGCATTCGTTACTACCTACGGGTCTACCCAGGTGTTTTATGAGTAGCTTCTACGATGATAAGGACTAAAATTGTATGGTAGAATAAGACGTTAACAAAAGCAACACAGCTACATTATCGTTTATGTCAACTGCTCATCTCAACACTTCTGCCCCTGCGTGCTTTTGTCTGGGTCGCTGCGTCATTCTCTCTATTTAGACATCCGATCTTTTCGGGGGTCGCTTTAACTACCACTGCACTGCTACATGTTCTGCTTTAAAGGATGTTGCTCATTCTCCTTCTCCTTCTCCATTCTCCTACCTTTCCCTCTCTCATCACCACCCTTCTCTCTCTCTCTCTCTCTCTCTCTCTCTCTCTGCCCCCTCTCTTTCTTTTTAATATTCCTTGTTCTTGTTTAGTCCCCTGCAAATTTCCTCCTGGTGGTCTCCCTCAGTGTTTCCTCTGAAGTATTCTGTGATAAGTCACTTCGACCCATCTGCTTCCGCACTTTATAGCTCTTATCAAATCCTCGTCCAGATGAAGGTTTCCCTCCCAGCAGATGCTCGAATAGCAACAGGGTACTGCATTGAAAACGACCTTCACAGGTTCCTTCTGCCACAACCAATCTGGAGAGTTAAAGCGAGCTAGGATCTATTCCGATCTCGTGACCTCAGGGGATGGAACATGCACCCTTAATGAGTCTTCGTGGACTCAATACCGGACTAACGAAAGTCTTTGTCCGAAATGTATGTTGAAATGAACTTGACGAATTTGAACTTTTCGCCTCATTCACTTTGCAATGTGATTGTCGTCCAGATTGTCGAGCAGTTCCCATGTGTAGTTGATTCCTCTTTTCTTTTCGTGCAT
Source organism: Theodoxus fluviatilis (assembly GCA_034096865.1). NCBI lineage: Eukaryota > Metazoa > Mollusca > Gastropoda > Cycloneritida > Neritidae > Theodoxus > Theodoxus fluviatilis. The sequence goes on from JAWQFJ010021861.1 coordinate 56,939, forward strand.
ATATTGCTGAAAGCATTGTCGAAACAGTGATGGTTAGGCATCATTCAGCATGAAGGGGTAATACATCCTCTCTACGTGTATAGTGTGTAAAGCAGCTGCATTAATACGTGGTCATAAATCAAAAGCAGAACTGTTTATAGCCGCGCTTTCTGAGGACCCCATTTGTTCGGTTGCTGGCTTCTTGTGCCATCGTGACAAATCGATGCTCTACTGGAAATAGCCCCTCATTTATTTAGGCTCACAGTAGACATCATAGCACCGTTCGGATTGATGTCCTCGCGAATAAGTAGTCCCTGGAAACAGAGAAGTGCAAGAGAAGACAACTGTCAAGGACAGGCTTGGAGACTTTTCCTCGGTAGTGGTCGTCCACATAGTCATTGCTGTTGTGGCCGTCTTCGCAGTTATCATAGTCGTTGACGCCACTGTTTTCATTATCATCGTCGTCATTGTTATTGTCGTCGATGTTGTGGTCATGGAAAAGGTGTTTGTTAACACTATTATTGTAATCGTCGTTGTCTTTATTTTATGTCATTATCGTTATCGTCGTTGACGTCGTGATCATGCGACCTGTAAAGGCTGAACTGAAAAGGGGTGAAAGCTAACTTTGGCGAGTACATTCGCAGCACAGTTGCATACTGCCCAGGGATTTGAACAGTGCAGTGCTGGAGTGATAAAATTAGCACTCCGTTTACCAGGGGATAAAAGTGTGAGGTTTGAATACCCATCAATGGGTTCAAAGTCGCAATATAAAAAGCGCACTTTTGCCTTCATGGTAGTGGTGGTCGTTATCTTCATCATCGTCGTTTTTGTCATTGACGTCTTAGTGTCATATCCTAGACGGTGGTTTATCCTGAAACGTAGAGCTTGACCTACTTTCCTCTTCATGGATTTTTTTCTTATTATTTTTTAACATGTGTTAGAGAGTACGGAAAATCTCAGTATATAAAAAAGTAGTTGACTAATCACAGACAAGTTAACAAGATTTGGCGGGTGAACACGTGATGTCATACATATGAAAGTAGGTCAAGCTCTACGTTTCAGGATAAACCACCGTCTAGGATATGATATTAGTCGTTGTCCTCTTCATAATTAGCGTCATCATCGTTGACGTCGTTGATCGTGATAGTGGTGTCATCATCGATGACGTCGTCGTCACCGTCATCATAGTTGTCGTCTTCTTCATTATCATATCATCGCTATCGTCACAGCGACGTAGGTTTGGTCGTTGTTGTCATCATCATCGTGGTGGTGGTGGTGGTGGTGGCAATCCTGGTTCATTGTTGTTGTTATGCTATTCACAAGAAGCTGTAGTGCGACACGGGTAGGCTGCTGAGAACAGATGGAAAGTTGAGAAAGAAGGACAGACGAAATGTCAAAGTGACCCTACTGGAATCGATGCTTCCGTGTAGCGGTCTGTCTCTTCTCCCGGACGAGAACGTGTCGGATGTGGCAGCTCGTTTGGCCAGAATTGGCAGTTGCCAGGAAATCTTTGGAAGAACCAGAGGTGTCTCACCATTCCCATTTACCTGACCGGGTCAGGGATCTATCTTCCTTCAAATATCAAGCCGACATTCATAAAGAGTAAAGAGATGACTCGCGCGGTGCGCCCTCGAAACAACCGCAGCCTACCTTCACACACTGGATGTGAAGTTTTTGTTTACAATCTCACACTGAAATACCCACATATATGTGACTTTAATCGGGGCACATCCACTAGTTTTTGAGAGACAGCAGGGCACCATTTTAAAATTAAGATGATAGGAGATGAACATACTTCACCTTGACATTGCATGAAGAGTACGACACACTCAGTGGACCTCCTGTACCGACAACTTAAAATGCCAGACAAGGGATAAAAACGTCAGTGGGATGCCAGATAACGGTATTATTGAATCATATAAGACTCTAATGTGCTTTTCTTGAGGCTTTCATTACTTTGGCGGCTGCTTCTGGTGCACGATTATCTCGAAATTCTGGTCCACTCACCGAGTTACCTTCTTTCGCCAAGTCTTAACTCGAGGTCAGCAAGTCAGGAATGTCGATCAGCGCCGTTCAGGTAAACACCTTATCTCTGGAAGATCAGATCTGATCTGAGTTTCTTTTCCCGCGGGGACATAGCAGGGGCACCCAGATGTTAACGACCACGATAGACCTAGCTACTACTATCAGGCTCTACTCATGATTGTTTTCGTCCACCACATAGGTGGCGAGATGTCCCCAAGAAGCCTTCCTCCTGTACAAACTCCATACACTTTTTCTACATTTATGAGACGTTGATTCACGTACAAACGTTATACTTCATTCAATATTAGCATAACATTTGTTGTTATCTGTATATTTATTTTACTAATCTTGCTGCATTGTCAGCCCAAAGTACTTTTTTCGTGTAAATGGACGTTTTAAACTTTATTTATTGAATGTGGTGATGTCTGAAGTAGCGTATGTGTTATTCTGCCAGTCAGTTAGGTGTCTGTATTGATTTACATCTTCAGATGATGCCAAAGAGGAGTTTCAGACTGATAGACGAACATTGTACACGTGGACTATGTGGCATCTCAATCATTATCAAAGTAGGTCAGTGTCTGTGCATCTGTTTGTTTGGCTCCATATCTCTTTCAATGAATTTCTCGCTGTGTCTGATCGTATGTGGATGTATGTCTGGCTGGTTGGTTTCCTGGCTGGGTGGTAAGCTGCTGGACTCTCGCCTGCCTGCCTGCCTACTCGCCCGCCTACTCGCCCGCCCGTCCGTCCGCCCGCCCGCCCGTCCATCCGTCCGTCTGCCCGCGCGCCCGTCCATCCGTCCGTCCGCCCGCCCGCCCGCCCGCCCGCCCGCCCGCCCGTCCGTCCGTCCGTCCGTCCGTCCGTCCGCCCGTCTGCCTCTCTGTCTGTCTGTCTAGCTATTTCCATGTGGTCGTTTTCTTCATCTTTACGTTCGCCTCGGTACGTTTTTGTCCTGTCTCACTCGTTTCATATCTTCATGTTCATACATCCTGTGTCATCATGCTTCCCGTTTCCCACCTGCTCCCCTTACAACCCACTCCCCCCCCCCCTCTCTCTCTTTCTCTCTTTCTGTCTCTCTCTTTCTCTCTCTCTGTCTCTCTCTCTGTCTCTCTCTCTGTCTCTCTGTCTCTCTCTCTCTTCTTTCTCTCTCTCTCTATCTCTCTCTCTCTTTCTCTCCTTCTCTCCCAAACACGAGATTACCATCTTATCAGAGGACCTCGGCCAGCATTCAGGCGTCTCGAGAAGCACGAAGACTCGACGCGTTTCCAAGACTGGCCCAACCATCTTCATACAAGACATTTGTTTGCCTCGGACGGCTGCGAAATTACTGGGGTTTGGGCGAGTCATTTCCCTGGGCAGCAGTATTGATCTCAAAGATCGAAGTCCCCGATAGAGGGCGCTGATCGGACACCAAGAGGCGCTGCGAGCCGGAAGTGCTATCGACTGGATGGTCCGAGGGCAACTGACACGGGGCATAGTCCTGTCCCCGTTTGGTGCTGCGCCAACTGTGGAAAGCGACCAAGACGAAAGGAATGTCTGGAGTAACAAGTCATCCAATGCGCTCTATCTACTGCGGTTTTCATTCTCTGCCATCTTCTCTGTAGATGTTCTACCGTGCTTTTCAATAAACAAATGAAGCTGGAATGTATCTGAAAGAATACAAAATTTGCCAATATAATGTTTTCTTATGAATTGAAACAACCAAAAGGAGATATTCTCCATCCTTATATTGCTTATGATCAAGGTTTTTACATTTCTTCATCACAACGAGATAACTCATACCGCTCTATGCTTGATTGAAAATTGCACCCTTGTAATCTAGTCAAATGCAACTGAATGGTTCCACTATTGTTTCTGTTCCTGAGAATCCAAGACTATGCCAGCACGGCCAGACGGCAATCTTGGAAGCGTTGGCACAATGAAGATTAAAACAGCTGATGACCTTTCTGGTATATGTGGGATACGGAACACTTCATGCCTCAGCCCTTCCGATAGAGAGCCAAGATTCCGATGAGCGCATAGTAAGGCAATCTGTAAGAGCAGAATTCTCATCACGTGTCAGTACGCATGGAGATAAAAGGAAAGTTCATACGCCGTAGAAACGTGGGGTTGGGGGTTGGGGATAGAGTGAAGGGTAGGGGTGAGACGAGGGGCCACGAGCAATCCTTGTGGCCTAGTTACCTTGCTGACACTGTTACATTTAGGAAGTTACATCTAGGAACTAGAGAGAACTCTGAGAGCGCAACCCTCCGCCAAGAAAGCCACGCGATCTCTTCCATGGTCTGAATAATTAATTCAGGCAGGAAGTTTAGCTAGCTAGGTCTGACGCTACAAAGTTTAGTTCATTTTAGTGGCTGGAAGCCGTTTCTGAGTGCTGAACGCATACGACAACGTCATTAATAGTTTGACGTCACCAACGTCGTGGTTTGCGATAAAAATTTATCTTTTTCGTCGTAATTCCAAAATGATACAACAGATAATTCCAGAATGTAACGTATTTCTTCTCAGATGAAACCTTAACCTTCCGCCAAATTTAATCAGGATCCATTTCGAACACTTTGAGTTACTTTCCTAACTAACTCCGAAACCAAGGGTAAAACACTACCACCTTAGCAGAGGTAACTACAGGTTATCCGAGTTGCTATGCATGGATGATTTCTTTCAAATGCAAATCTAGGATTTCCGTCTAATATTACATGCTACTGCTGGATATTGTACGCAGCAATTCAATTCAATTCAAGTAGGGTCTACTTTATCTACCGAGGGTTTACACATGTCCATCTTTCAGTGGCCTCAGAATATAGACATTATTACAAACTAAAGCGACTGAAACTCTCTCTCTCTCTCTCTCTCTCTCTCTCTCTCTCAATGTTGCTTGAGAAAGGACACCGAGATCGTAGGGAAAATAAGTATCTCTTCAGCACTTAAATAAAACAGTTACTCGATACTTTCAAATATGAGAGATTCCTTCAAATAATGAGTTTCTTGTTTGGTTTCTGTGGAGGGTGATAATAGTTGGACATATCTGAAATGGTAATTTTAAAAATATTTAAATAAAAAGTATCAACATTATTGTATTAAAAATCATCATCATCATCATCATCATCATCATCATCATCATCATCATCATCATCATCATCATCCATCATCAGCAATCATCAGCAATCATCAGCAATCATCATCAATATTCATCAATCTTCATCATCAATCTTCATCAATCATCATCATCAATCATCAATTATCAAGCATCATCATCAATCATTAATCATCATCATCATCATCATCATCATCATCATCATCATCATCATCATCATCATCATCATCATCATCATCATCAATCATCATCATCATCAGCAGCAGCAGCAGCAGCAGCATCATCAGCATCATCCATCATCATCCATCAGCATTATCATAATCATCAATCATCATCAATCATCATCAATCTCCATGATTAATCTTCATCAATCATCATCAATATTCATCAATCATCATAATCATCATCATCATCAATCTTCATCATCATCATCATCATCATCATCATCTTTATCATCAATCATCATC
>JAWQFJ010021862.1:0-22500 GCA_034096865.1 Theodoxus fluviatilis
ACTACAGGACAGCCAAGACCAAGCTTTGAGTGTGGGTTCATGGAGAAGTAGTGTGAAAGTTACTTTCTTTGTTTTTTGGTCCAATAATTTTATGTGCATGGATGACAGTGTTAAGATACTTGATACTTGATTTTGTGGTTAGGCCCAAAAGAAAATGGTGTGGTTACGGTAACCCGACCTAACCTATTCTGGGGCGCCGACCCTACATCTTTTTATGGAAAATGTTGAAGTTTTTTAAAATATCAAAGTTGTGGGTTGAGGGAGAGATTGATTGTTCAGTCTCAGGAAACAACCTGTGTAGTTACTGACGACGCAGGGTGCAAAGGGAAGTAACTTACCTCGTTCCTCAAGCCTCGTTCTGAAAACAAACAAAAATGGCGTGCCGCGAACGTTTGGTGGCGACTGTTACCTCAAAATGTGACCATCAAGACGGCAATAAGCAGATCTCTGCATATCCAGAGACGGCATTGATGACGGAAGTTTTTCTTAACAACCATCCCGAATTGAACATGAAAAAATATGGGGTGGTCGCTCGTGGCTACGGTGATGTGACCGCATGCAAAGCAGATGGAGATGGGTTTGAGTTGGCTTGGGGTTTGACTGTTGGAGAGGCCGGGGACACGTTTGGACTGAAGGCGATACATTTCAAATGTGAAGTTTTGCAAGCCGAGAGTGAGGAAGAAGAAGAGGATGATCAACATGCAGCACAAGTTCCTGACGCATTTCAATTACATCTGGTTCACGTTGGGGGCACCGATGGTTGGTCACATGATACTGACACTAGAAGGACAGACAATCTCATATCAGCCATATCTTTTACTGGTAAGTCAATGCTTTTCTTTACCTAATTCCAAGAGAAGTTAAGTCAAAATTGTTCAAAGGGAATATCCGCTGTCTGTTCGCACACTTATTTCCAAGTCGAGTAGGTTTAATTTGGTTTCCACGAGAAATAAAAAGTTTTATTTTAAAAAAGTTATTGCCGACCTACCTACCCTATTTTTTTTGGCTGTTACCTTAACCGCACCTTTTTTTTTGGTCTTATCAATACTTCGTTAAAATCCACAGGAAACTGTGATTGCATCAAGATAGTTTTAAGTGTTGTCACTTAATTAGAGTGTGTTTGTGCTTTGTTTACAAATTAATTCTTGAAAACCCATCCTGCGATTTTTGTGTTGTTATGAATATTTCATTAAAATCTGCGGGAAACTGATTGCATCAAGATAGTTTTAAGTGTTGTCACTTAAAGAGTGTTTGTGCTTTGTTTACAAATTAATCCCTGAAAATCTGTCCGACGATTTTTGTGTTAGTGCCTTCATTTCTATTTCATGATCCAAATGCAGACCTGCCACATAGATATGAAAAATAATTGGAATCACACAATATTTTAAGGACATTCCGAAATCCTTAAAAATACCAAACGTATTATTCAAGTGTCAATGATTCCAATTTTGTCTGAGTTTAGTGTAATATCATATGCTGGAGGACATCATTGCTACTCAAATAATTATGCATCGTGTCATGGGGCTGGGGCTCAGTTTGAAACCCTGCTGCCTTCAAAGAATCCACACTTCTGGATGGGTGAGAAAAAAATCTCGGCAAAATCCCACCCCTTCTTCACAATCACTTCAGCACTGCTTCTCACAATGTCATTCCGCACTCTTCGTCCTTTAGCATGTAAAGTCTGCGCCTCTTCCTTTTGCTGATGTCTCTATAAACTCTACTGTCAACAACTGTACACTGGTTGTCCCCACTCCTGGAGTGTCTGGCTTTGTGTCGGGCACTCCCTGTGGGCGGCAGCCTAACAACCTTGTCGACGACAAGTCATCGTCACATGACCGCCTGTCTGTGTGTGTCTTTAATGCACAGTCTGTCGGGAATAAGTCCAAGCGCATTTACATTGTGGAGTTTATCCGCGATGAGAAAGTGGATATTATGTTTCTGACCGAGACATGGCTGAAGACTCACGGCGACGAATCCAAGCACGCGGACCTTACTCCTGCAGTTTTCGGTCTCAAGTCTCATTCTCGTGCAACGAGGGCAGGGTGTGTGGCAGTACTGTTTAGAGAACATTTTCCAGTTGTGGTCAGTACATCTTTCTCTTTTTCGAGGTCATCCAGCTGACTTTGAACACCCCAGTTTGTGTGCATTTCTTTTGTGTGTATAGGCCACCCCCCAGCAAAGCTAACAAGTATACCTAACGAATAAAGTTTTTTGTTCGTTCGTTTGTTCGTTCGTTTGTTCGTTCGTTTGTTCGTTCGTTCTCTCTCTCTCTCTCTCTCACTGTCTCTCTCTCTCTCTCTCCCATCCAGGAGTAAAGCCGGGTGGGTATCTGTGAGGCCAGCGCTGGCACACTGCAGTGCGATTAACACCTGAATGCAGCCATGGACCAATGTGGCGTTGGAGTGCTCTCCAATGAAGGGAGTTGCGATGGCACCTAGCTGTGTGTTTCCTATCACAGAGGGATAACCCCTGTATACAGCTATGGACCAATGTGGCGTTGGAGTGCTCTCCAATGAAGGGAGTTGCGATGGCACCTAACTGTGTGTTTCCTATCACAGAGGGATAACCCCTGAATGCAGCTATGGACCAATGTGGCGTTGGAGTGCTCTCCAATGAAGGGAGTTGCGATGGCAACTAACTGTGTGTTTCCTATCCCTCTGTGACTTTGTCTGTCGTCAAGTGCCAGTGAAGGATTGATCAAGCGGCCCAGTGATCAGGGGGTAAAGTGTGAAGTGGTTTGAGACACAGGTGTGGGTGATGAGTCTCTATATGAAACACCACCTTTCTTCTCTCTTAGCAACCCTGGAGCGGGACGGGTGGTCCCTTTGTACAATGATGTATTCTGAAGGCCGCGAGGATTTTATGGTATATAGTTGTTCCTCCTGTCGTGATGATTTTGCCCATCCTTGGGACTTCAGACTCTCCAAAGAAAATGGTGTATGAAACCACTCCGTATGTGGCATCACGACTTGGGAATCCAATAGAGCCATGGTTGCATCCCATGGCGGCACAAGCTTTGCTACCATCCATGTCCGGCGCTGTCCCCTTCTCTGCAGTGAGGCAGCCGTTGTCTTCTCTGTACACGCGTATGGCCGTGCCGGTCTTGCCAACAAACACAGTCACCTTGTCAAAGTTCACTGCCTGGAAGTGGTGACCAAGGCCCAGCCCTTTGTTGAGCAAGAGGACAAACGCATTGTTTTTTACGTCGAAGGCCTGGACGATGGTCTCGTGACGATACTCACCCACTACGACCAACGTGTAGTCGACGGCACTCACTGCACAGTTGGTGGAGTTGTACTACATGTCGCCCATGCGCCTCCACTGCTCTCTGCAGGGACCCAGCTCCTCTGTTGACCTCTCGGAGAACGTCCCCATCAGCACGTACAAGGCGTTCCCGAGAGCCACCATGCCGTGGCCCTGTCTTCCTTCTAGGAGGTCGGGTCCTCTGTACCACTCGTGGCTCCAAAGGTGGAACAAGTGGGTCTCCCTGCTGCTGTATACTCCTCCGGAAATGGTGAGGTAATCTTGAAAGATGCAAGAGGCGAAGGAAGATGCCTTCAACGGAGTGTAGAACCATTTCGGTGAACTCATGTAATCCTCGAAGGTCTCTCTCCTGTATGTCTTCCTATAATAGGGAAGGAAATCTTTAATTATCCCAGAGTCGAAAGCAAATCTGTCCCATTTTTGAGTATGGATCATTGAATGTTTTATCGGAGTCAAATTGTCATCGGTGAAGGCAACGTATACCTCTCCGAATTCGTCAGCACAGAGAAGGACGAACTCATCCCGGCTTTGAAAAATGGAGCTTGACGGAGGACAATCTGACTTGGTTATCTGCTTCTGGTGAAATCGGACGATGGGAGAACACCTGCATGTCTGAACAATGTACTGAACGGAGCAGGTGTTGGGGATTACCCTTTGCTGCCTCCTCTGAAGCTCGTAGGTGAACAGAGCTTGGCAGACGGGAGATACCTCTTGGTGTTTAGTCACTTGATAAGGGAGACAGTTGCGTCACTCGTCGTTGAACGCCTCATGTCCAAATAGCTCCAGGACTGCTTTCATGTCACGTTTGTTTGCTTTCAGCCATCGATGCCGGGCATCGAAGAGCGTGCGCCTGGAGGTCAAGAGGTAGGGGCTGGAGAGAAAGTTGAACAGTATCTCCTTCTTCATAGACACGAAGCACTTACTCTTGCAGAGTATGTCGAAGTGTTTCAGCAACAGGTTCATGATGCTTTCCTCAGCCGTCGCCAAACCAAATGTCTGAGCCATGTTGAGCAGGTCCACAGGATTTTCCGTTGGGGGATGTCTGGCCAAATAGATGTCGCAGTATTCCTTCAGGGCAGTCAGCTCGAACAAGTCAGCAACGGGCGTCACGTCAGCAACGTTGTCCAAGGTCACTAGCTTTTCGCCAGAGAAGTAGAAGGCTGTGATGAAGTTGTAGGCCTCCAGCGACACGTACTCAAGCACGATCTTGCCCTCGTTTCCCTCCTTCATGTCGCATGCCATCTTGGTGCGGAAGACTGGGGACAGATTCTCCAGATCGTCTCTGTCGACTGTCACTTTCTGGAGCCCTCGACATCCCAGGCACAGTGTGATCTCGCTGGTCTCAGTTCCGCTGGAGTCTTCTTGTCCTTCCGTTAGAGACTCATCCCCGTGGTCCGCCATTAAGTCGTCTGCAACTAAAACTTTTCAGATGGTAACGTAGAAGCAACGGTTTTAATATGCTCGTTTTCCCCCATCTTAAACTAGGTCTGGGGGCGCATTCCACAGAGGATAGTGGTTCCTATCGATATGTATCGAAAACGATCAGAGATGAGCGTTCAAGGCGAACTCTCGCGAAGCTCATGTCCACTCGATCGATCGCCGGGAGCGCTTATCGCAGAAAGTTTTAAATATCTATTGATAGGAATTATTATCCTTTGGGGAACGTTCCTCTATGTGGCTACCTGGAAAAAAAGAAAACAGAAAAAAATGACCGGAGTCTGACCAATTGTATACTCTCGTGAGAGAAGTGGGCCCTGAAGAGGGCCGTTACTAGAGCAGTCGTAGGCTTCTAGAGCATTTAAGTTAGTTCAATGGGCCAATTAGAGAAATTAAAACATGGTGGTGTTGCAAGATTATGCCCTCATCTGCTGGAATCTGTGGATGTAGAGCTGTCGGGACAGGCTCCCATGCAGTTATTCATTCTTTACACTAGAATCTGATAAGGGATTAAAAAACACACAACAAAAACGGACAAGCGAACAGAACATATGGACAATCTTGGGACACATGTAATCTGTAATCCTCAAGGAGTATTATCGATGATGACTTATTTTGAAATGAGCGGCAATGGTATGAAAAGAAGTCTTCACTGCCTTCAACGACATAAGATTTACTGTTAGAACATGCGACATCCTACACCAGCCTTCTGCGTGTTTCATGCTCTGTCAAGACATTAGTGATGATGACACAATCATATCTGCAAGATGTCCGTTACGCCTGAAAGGGGATAGTAAGACTGGTGACTTGCAGTAGCCTGGTTCAGTTTTGCCCACGCGAACAGTTTCGGTACGCGCGCAAACTTCTCCTTCCTCTTCTTCTTCCCCCCCCCCCCCCCCTGTGGGTTTGGGGTAAGAATTGACCCACCGCGTCTCCCTACGCGATTCGTAAGAGGCGAATAACAATAGGGACACCGTGACTTGATTTACTTTTAAACTGTTCCAGTCATTCTCTTGCTTAGTGGCCTTACATAGCCTACAAAAGCTAATAGGCCGTAAAACACCATCCATCCATCCATCCATCCATCCATCCATCCATCCTCTTCTTTTTCTCCTCCTCCTCCTCCTCCTCCTCCTCATCATCATCATCATCATGAAATAAACCCAAGATATTTCCCAATTTCCACCTTTTCCCATACACACACACACACACACACACACACACACACACACACACACATACACACACATACACACATACACACATACACACACACACACACACACACACACATACACACACACTTTGTTGTGTTCTCACTGAATGTTGTGATCTCAGAGAGAGTAAGGTTGTCAATTTTCGTCTCCTATTTGTAAAACTTTGAATTATATTTTGTTAGTGTCACTATTATTATTATTACTTGTGTGTGTTTGCAGGGTTCCCCCCCTATATCCCCAGCCCACGCCCAGCCCACGCCCAGCCTCGCCAGCCGGCACAAACGTCGGAGCTGTGGGGTCAAGGTCAAAGAACGCTGTGTCGTCATCTCTGCGAGCTATCCTCGTGTGCTGCGGCCCCGCTGGTTGAGCGTCTCTAGGCGGCCGCCCGGCAACACGAGGAGGAGGAGGAATGCCAAGAGGGAACGAGTCAATTTGGCGTAGAATGTGTCTGTGAAGGACTCGCGTCTTCCCTCCCTTTTCCTGCCGTGCTTCATAAACAGGCGCGTCCTCTGCCACGCGCCACAGGACCTTGTACACGGCGTCCTCCCAGTAAGACCTTAGCTTCCCGGGCCCTCCTCGTTCCGTCACGTTTTTCATCAGAACTTTGTCTCCTGGCTGAATGTCAATGGCCTTGGCCTTTCTGTTGAAGAGATTTCTGTGATATTCACCTTCTTTCTCGGCAATTGCTGCAGCCTTCCTGTACGCCTCTTGCATGCTTTCTCTGAACTCCCGCACGTACTTCGAAGTATGAACTGGCGTTTTCTCTCCCGCTGTTTCGAGGCTGAAGACGATGCATGTCCACCGGCAGCCTCGGTGAGCTTCCAAAGAGCAAGTAGAAAGGCGAGTAGCCGGTCTCCTCGTTTCGTGTGTGCACTTGTAGGCGTGCACCATCTTGTGCAAACTGAAGTGCCATCTTGTTTTCCGGTCCTGGGGCAACGTCTTGAGCATAGTGAGAAGTTTCCTATTAAAACGTTCTACTTGCCCGTTGCCCTGCGGCCTGTACGGCGTTGTGCGTGACGAAGCGACTCCACAGAGCTTTTGCATCTCTTGCATCCTTGTTCTCAAACAAGTGAGTCGGTGGCTTGTCTTTGATGCATGTGCATCGCTGCGTGGCGTAGCGTGCAATGTCTCTCGCCATGAAGGGCCAGAAAAAGCGCTCACGCGCCAACGTCACAGTCATCTCCACACCCACGTGACCCATGTCGTTTTGAAGACGGCGCAGAGCTTCTTCTTTGTGTCTCTTGGGCAGTACAAGTTGCTGTGTCTTTCCTCTCTCTCTGAGTGCTGTACATTTCTGACAAGCAGTCTATCTGCCTTCCTTTCCAGTCTGTCCCACAATTTTCGTAGCAGAACTCACGCCTCTGCGCTCGTGCCACCTTCAACTGCTGGCTTCCCTATGTTTTCGGTCTTCGCTCTTAGTATGGGACCTATGTTCGGGTCCTCCTGCTGTGCTTTCAGTAGATCATCCACGGGGATCGACTTCGCCAGCTCCACACCGTCTGTGATGCTCATCACGGCTGGATCGTTCGCTAGGACTGCCACCCACGCTGGGTCCCCTCGCTGTTGACAGGCGCTGTTCTCCAGGACCGCTGCCAGCTCTGACGCGTCCATCCTTTGGGTGTGATCTTTCAGCTGTCGTTCGTCCAGGGGCATTCTTGACTGACCGTCAGCATCTCTTTTCAAGCAACCTGGCTTGTAACGAATGTCAAAGTTGTAGTCGGCCAGTTTGGCCACCCAGCGATGACGTGCACCGTCCAGCTTCGCGGACGTTAGTATACGTCAAAGGGTTGTTGTCGCTATATACGGTGGTGTGGGGCGTGGTACAAGTAGTCTTTGAAGCGCTCTGTGGTCCCCCACTTAAGGGCGAGAACTTCCAGCTTCCCTGAGTGAATGTGTTAATTTTTCTTAGCGGGAGTCAATGTCAGGGACCCGTAACCGATAATGGCCAAATGTCCGTTGTCCTGCCTCTGATACAGGGCAGCGCGCAGACCTTCCTGTGAGGCGTCCACGTGGAGCTCAAAGTTCTTCGTAAAGTCCGGGTAAGCCATGACGGGTTCACTGATGAGGAAGTTGACCAAATCCCCGACAATGACGGAATGTTCGTCTGTCCAAGCCACGTGCATTCCTGAAGACGGCTGGCCATTTTTCTTCCTGATGATCTTTCTGTCCTTCATTTCCAGTAGTGAGAGCAGTTTCTGGGCTCGCCTGGAGAAGTTTGGAATGTACTTCCTGAAGAAGCCGAGAAAGCCAAGCAAGCGTCGAACCTCTTCGACGTTCTTTGGTCTCTGGTCCCGAATGGCCTGCAGCGCTTCGATATCCGCGGGGTCAATCCTGTATCCCGCCGCTGACACAATGTGCCCTAGGAACCTGACCTCGTGCTTGAACAACTAGCACTTGGACGGCTTCAGCTTCCAAGCCCTTCTTCATAAGACGCAACACGTGCCTGAGGTGGTCGAGGTGATCCTGGAACGTGTCGCTATATACCAGGGAGTCACTCATGTATGGGAGGCAGCAACGACCCCTCACCTCCTGCAGCGTCTTCTCCATAAAGCGCTGGTACGCCGAGGGCGCTACGGTGAGGTCAAACGGAATTCGAATCCACATGTAAAGGCCCCCAGGGGTTACAAAGGCAGTGAGGTGGCGCGAATAAACCCTTGGTGATAGGCCTTGCCTTGATCTAGGGTGGAGAACCACGTTTTCCCGCCCAGCGCGTTCAGTGTGTCTTGTATGCGAGGGATCGGGTGCGAGTCGTTCCAGGTCTTACTGGTGAATTGTCGGTAGTCTATGCATAGCCTGAGCGACTTATCCTTCTTCCTAGCGCACACAATCGGGCTGCTGTAGGGGCTTTTTTATGGTCGAATCCACTTCCGCCGAAGCAAGTCTTCAATGTACGCTTTTACCTTTTCATACATGGGTGGGGCAATGGACACGTAGGCTTGCTGAACTGGAGAGTAGTCCGTGAGGGGAATGTTCATCTGCAGCTCTTCGACAGTCCCTACATCGTTGTCATCTTCGGAGAACGTCTCGCACTCTTCTCTGAGGACCTGCCGTATGAGTTTTTTCTGCTCTTCAGTAACGGCAGAGCCATCAAGGTCAACTGCTGGGTCCCACCGCTGCCTAGACATAGGCGTTGCCTGCTTCCGCGCCGTCACGACTTCTACCACCCTGGCCTGCCTTTGACGTTCTCTCGGAGGGAACGCTGTGCTGATCCTGTCCCAATGCCCGTCCTCTACCAGCCTGTAGATGACGTTGTTGCTCAGGATGGGCATCTGTACGTCACTGATGCCAGCCACCAGGAACGGAGCAACCACCTCCACGTTGCCGATGCAGACCAGCAGTGCACACCATGCAGCCCTCAAAGTCAATGGGCGTACCGATAGCTGAGGACACGTGTAATCCCAACGCTGCATCTCCACATATTCGTCCATCTGACGAATCTGTACTTCCTTCAAGTTAGCCTTTAACCATCTGGCCGAGATTAGGCAGACCTGAGCCCTAGTATCACAGAGCAACTGGCACGCCTGACCGTTTAGTATCCCCTTCACTGTGCATTTCTCGCCCACAAGATGTGCCATCCGCTCCCCACTGTGACTCGCTTCCTCTTGCAAGTTGCAGATTGCGATTACATTCACCATCGCGTGTCCCTGGAGGTCTTGATCACCGTGTGTCTCCTCCGCCCCCGCTAGCGAGACACGTTCTCGTTTCCCTGACCCCGTGCACTCTGTGACGTTCTGCGTTTTTCTGCTGCAGTCTCTCTCGAAGTGAGATCTAGAGCCGCAGCGCCAGTAGTGTTGACATCTTGCGATTTTGTTCTGTGTGCAATGGCGACATTTGTATCGATTCCGTGCCTGTTGGTCACGCTGGTTGTTATCCTGACGCTTGGGGACTTCAATCCTGGCTACCAGCTGCTCCATCACACCCGTCAGTTTCGTCACAGCCGCTGTCGCCAGGTCCATTTCGCCACCGACGTGGACTTGACTGCAGTGCGCTGATTTCGTCGCTCTGTCGCGTGTCTGCGACTCCACTGCGTTCACCTGTGCTATGATATCGACGTCGCAGCTTTGTTCTTTTATCAGTTCTTGTACTTTCAAGCGCAATTCAACGTCCTTGAGTCCCGTCGAAAGGGCCTGGTTGAATATCTGATCCACTAACTCTGGTGGGTAGAACACGCCGGCATCTTTAGCAGCAGAAGACAGCTTCGTTCTTTCACGTAAGTCCATCAATCGCAGCACAAAGTCAGTGGCGCTCTCGTTTGGTAACTGTACGGACTGTGTGAGTTGAAAACAGTTCTGTTGTTGACGGTTGGCGCAGATGCTGTGTTAAAAATTCCTTGATTTTCTCCAGATAAAATCTAGACACTTCCAGGAAGTTTCGAAGATGGTGCCCCACTGGCATCGCTGATATGACGCTCCTGTTCTGGGTAGCCGCGTTTGTGTGCTCCCTCAATCTGTCTCATCACGCTGATGAAACTGACTCCCGCCGATAGTGCCGTTGATCTTCAATTCTCGACGCAGTGCCAACGACAAGCTAATTTCTGGCTTTGTCGCTTGTTTTTGTTCGGTTAGTTTCTCGATGGTACGTAGAATTTAATCCTCTCCTGCCTCTCCCTCAGCCTCTTCAAGACGAGCACCGTCAGCTCCTGCTGACTGGCTTCAGGCCTTGCCCCCTCACCCAGTAACATGGCCACCGCCACCAAGGTCTGTGCAGATGACGAGCAGATCCTCCTCACGGCATCCAGACGTCGGTCCTCCATGGTTGACTGTCAGTGTCAGACGAGAACCCAAATGTAACGAGTACCACCTGTCGAGGGAAAGCAGGCGTCTAACTCGAGGGACGGCAATTCACAAACTTTATTATTTTTGAATTCATATCATCATGTTAAAATTACAATGCAGAAAATTCCATTAAAATGATGTAAGCAATCATCTGAATCAATATGCAGCCATCACGGGTCTCACCTGTCGAGGGACGGCAATTCACAAACTGAAGAGTCCGTCCCTCAGTCTGCCCCTCGAGCACTGTGACCACGCTCACCCAGCCGCACGTGCAACCCGTGAGTCTATCCCTCAAGCACTGTGACTACGGCTCACCCAGCCGCACGTGCAACCCATGAGTCTGCCCCTCGAGCACTGTGACTACGGCTCACCCAGCCGCACGTGTCACAGGTGAGGCCCGGGACTGAGAAGCAGACAACACCCACACCGCACACTCAGCCCACCAGGTGTCTCCACTCACCCAGCCACACCCTGTCACATGTGTTTGTGTGTGCGTGTGCATGCTCCGGTGTGCGTGCATGCATGCATGCTTGCCTGCCTGCCTCTTTGTGTCTGTGTCTCTGTCTCTCTGTGTATCTATCTCTCTGTGTCTGTCTCTCTGTGTCTCTGTCTCTCTGTCTCTGTCTCTCTGTCTCTCTGCCTCTCTGTGTCTCTGTCTCTCTGTGTCTCTCTCTCTCTCTCTGTGTGCCTCTGTCTCTCTGTGTTAACCTCCCTGATGTCTTTCTGGTGGAGTTTCCCTGGGTCTTGTTGTTCACCCTCATAATCTCTGTCTTCTCAATGTTGATTTGATGCTGTTTTTATTTCACTCACAGGGGGTAAAATAAACAGAGCCGAAGTGAACGCGTGCTCTACACTAGTCGCCACCTGTGAGGAGAGTGACAGAGAGAGAGAGAGTGGAAAAAGTATTGGACATGTTTATTAATTTTTAAATCAGTTTTAGTCCGTTTACATTCATTTAAATCACCTTTGTTTTCTTTTACAGATCTGTAAGACAAATGTTACTCTGTGTGTGTGTGTGTGTGTGTGTGTGTGTGTGTGTGCATGTGTGTACATAGTTGGACGTAACCTTGTCTTCTCTGTAGATAATAATTATGTTTTATGTAAAGCACTGTGAGCATCATTATGTTTGTAATAGTGCTTTAGAAATACAATTCTTATTATCATTATTATTCTACTGAGGAGTTTCAAGAAACTAAAAACCTCTAAGAAGCACACATTATTGATATTACTACACAACACACATATAATTAAAAACTATAACCAAATACTAATGTAATGCCTTTATTTGTTTTTTTAAAAGTTCATCCTTAAAAAATGACATGCATCACTTTCACAAATTCATTAAGTCACACCTGATCAGCAAGTCTTCAGTTCTGCTCATTGGCAAAACCTTCTCAATAAATGAAATTCTGTGTGTAAAATCACATTTTATTTTACACTGATACTCCAATCCAGAACCACCACAGCAACATAGATACTGTAAAGATTATGTGAATATATTAAATCCACATGACACTCATATTTAATAAGGAAGTAGAGAAGCAAAAATAAAAGGATGTATTAAAGTCCATTGGAATCTGATTTTCAATGATAAAACTTTGTACTTACAAGACAGACCACCAAACTCCCATTGAAAAATCAAAAAATGATCGCAAGGATCTACTGGATGAGTACAAATCCCTGCTTCATGAATGATAAAACATTTAGAGCATGACCCTTCTTCAGTTAGTGTAATGAAAAATAAAACATTTGGCCATTGCCCTTCCTCATTTAAAATTTAATTAAAACTTATAAGTAACATTATTTAGAATTAAAACTTTTTTCAAAACAACACAATAGTACCTTGTCCTTTCCTGAAAAGAGTCAAACTTTACACCATTTTCCACCACCAACACATTCACATGTTTTATTTGTGTTAAAAACACACCATTGCTACTACAAGTTAATCAGGCCCTTCCTCTCCAATTCAAGACTAGATGTGTGCCGAGTGATGGGATGTGTGAATTGAATGTCCAAGCAACCCACAAGATGCACCGTTGCCGGAAACATTTCACTTTGCTGTGTTCGACGTTGTAGTGTTTGATGTCTTTTTTAGCAAAAGTTTTGCTTTTTCACAGCCTCCTCAATTATATAGTTACAAGGCACAGTAAAAGGAGGAAGGATGAGAAGTAGACAAAGGAAAAGATGGGAGGACAACGTCTCAGAGTGGACAGGGATGAGCCTCAGCGAAGCCTTGAGACAGTCCGAGAGGCGAGAGGAATGGAGAGAACCGGTTGCCAGATCATCTGTGGTGCCCCAACGGTCGTCCAGACTACGGGACATGTGAAGTGAAGTGAAACCCTATACTTACACCTTGTTTCTCCATCTCTTTCTCTCTCCCTCTGTCCCCCCCCCCCTCCCCTCCCCCGCTCTCTCTCTTTCCTTTTCAAAGTGTCCAGGTATCACATATCAAAGCTTACCAAGAGCAACTTCATTCAATTTTCCAATATGGGATCATCTCAACAATAAGGAAAGGATCCCATAATTTGGGGTTATGGAGCATAAATGTTTTTCAGGATATTAGCTCATTTTCCTTCATTGCAACTTTAGCTGTGGCAGGTCTTGCTTAAAACAGAAAGTATCCAATATTTCTAAATCATGAATTAAAACATAGACTAGATCTACTTTTTTGAAAAACCAATCTATGTGTACATGCATCATTAGCAATGGGGATAATGGTACTGCACAGTTACTGTGGGAAAAAATCTATAATTTTGCATTCAAGGGAATGCATTGCCACTTTAAAAAGTACAGTTTACATTAAAATATAGGTTCAATGCATAATTCCTCTGCATACCCAAATTGTCAATAATCTCACAGTTGTCTATTCCTGATAAAATTTGATTAAAATTTAATGCTATATTTTCTTTAATTTTCAGTCATGCCCATCATTGCAATTGCAATAGCAGAGATGTTTTGAGCAAACTCTAGTCATGGAAACACACACTTCATCACAGAACAGGACATGATCAACACAATTGGCTCAGAGATCATTCTTCACAGCTGGTTTTTAGTTGTCAGTCCATTATGGGATAGGCAGACAGAAACAGACTGACACACAGACAGAAAACACAGACACACTGACACAGACAGAAACACAGACAGACAGTCACAGACAGACAGACAGACAGACAGAAAACAGACACACTGACACAGACAGAAACACAGACAGACAGACACAGACAGACAGACAGACAGACAGACAGACACAGACAGACACAGACAGACAGACAGACAGACAGACAGACAGACAGACAGACAGAAAGACACACAGACACACAGACAGACACACAGACAGACAGACAGACACACAGACACACAGACAGACACACAGACAGACAGACAGACAGACAGACAGACAGACAGACAGATAGACAGACAGACTCACAGACAGACACACAGACAGACACACACACACACACACACACACACACAGACAGAAAGACACACAGAAATACTGACAGACAGAAAGACAGACAGAAAGACTGACACACAGAAAGACTGACAGACAGACAAATAGACAGACAAATAGACAGACACACACACAGACAGACAGACAAAGAGACAGAGAGAAAGACACATAGAAAGACAGACAGACAGACAGACAGACAGACAGACAGACAGACAGACAGACAGACAGACAGACAGACAGACAGACAGACAGACAGACAGACAGACACACAGACAGACAGACAGACAGGCAGGCAGGCAGGCAGGCAGGCAGGCAGGCAGACAGACAGACAGTATAATATTCAATGGTCTATTATTCCACAAGCAAGTGGAAATACCCCCTATTTTAAAAACCAGTTCAGGAAGCAGCAAAAAAGATTATGAGACAGCTGCATTCAAATGATGCCTGGCATCCAAAGCTGGGTTTTCAACTAAAAACAAAATCATCCTGCAGATTATTTTTGTGCTGCTGTAACTAGGACAGGCATTTTCTATGCATAGTCACATGAAACTTCATGTAAAGAATTTTAAGGCAAATATTACCAAAAACACTTCAGGCATATATCAAAGTTCTCTCATTAAAGCTATGCTTAGTTCTCTCACAAAGAAATATTGCCATTTAGCAGCATGCAACATTCTTGAAAAGGTCATCTGTAAACTGGAGAATATGGAACTTAATTTCCTCCTTGACAAGACTAGAACTTTCCCTTTGGTACATTTATTGTCTTGTGATACGGTTTGGCTAAAACCTCCTTGACTACCCACTATTATGGACAAGAATAGTAAGTCAAAAAAATTCCTGATTCGGTACCTCAAGCAAGGATGGGTGAAACTACATGTGACAGTATCTTTGGCTGCCTGGGGCCGCCCCAGGCTAGTCCCTTGAAGCAGGCCCTTAAAACCCAGCAGCCAGGGGTTGCAGCCAATGAGGGGGCATCAAGTATCTCTGGCCATAATACACTTGACCAGGTCTTTGCTTTCAGAACATTGGGGGGGGGAAAGAAGGGGGAAAATGTGGTTACAATAACAGTGCAACAACAACAAAAAATGTCAGTAGATAGGCCTGACTTTAAAATATATTTCTTTTAGGAGGCCTGATTGAGATCGTGCAGGTGGGGGGGGGGGGGGGGGGGGGTTGTTTCCCACAATCAGGAAAAAGTTTTTGGTTGGCAGGAAAAAACCCCAGGGTCAGTCAGGTAACCAAAACCAGAAATTTTTATTTTTGGGGGGCCTTACCTCTTCTTCACACCTCCGTGAATGGAGGACACATGCGACCTCAAGTGGCTTATCTGACCAAAGCTTTTGACACACTCTGCACAGGGAAACTTCTGTTCCTTTCTGTGCACCGTCGCCATGTGTCTCTCCAGGTGGCCTTTCTGGCCAAAGTTTCCTCCACACAGGGAGCATTCGTGTTTCCTCTGGCCCTGATGAACTGTGTCAACGTGCTTGTCCAAGACACTCTTTCGACTGAAATTTCCCCCACACTCAAAACACATGTACCTCCTCTCTCCTTGATGAACTGTCTTCAGGTGTCTGTTGAGTGTTCCTCTCAAACTGAAGTCCTTGCCGCACTGCGGACATGGATGGTTTTTCTCTCCCCGGTGCACAGTCTCTAGGTGGGATTTCAGGTGGCTTGACCAGCCAAACCTCCTCCTACATTCTTGACACTGAAACTTCTTGTGTGCTCTCCTTTCGTGCTCCTGCTGATCTGTCACCATTTCCACCTCCTCCCTCTCTCCTCTTTCATCAGACGTGGTTCTAGATGGAGACATCCCACCAGTTTGGTCAATTCCACCCTTTCCACTCCATGCAGTTTCACAATCATCTGTAGCATGGCATGGAGCAGAAGAATGCTTGTGGTGCACATGTTGCTTGGCAGGCTCTTTCTCACAAGACTTATCTCCACAACGAACACGGGCATACCTGTTCTTGACTTGGCAAAACCCTGAAGAGGCAGAGACTGATTCCTGGGATCCGTCCAAAGGAGGGGAACATTTACAAGCAAAGGATGGAAGGAGTGGAGGGTTCACACAACCATGAGGTGAAGTTGTTTGAATGTCAACTCCCAAAGAAGATTGGGCAGAGGACAGTGTCTCTTCTGCATCTGTGATGGAGGAGGTATCTTCCAGGGACAAGGAGAGGGATCTTTCTCCTCTCTTTGGCTTGGTCTCTGTCTCTGTTTCAGAATTGGCCTCTCCATTGAAGTCTGGATCCCGCTCCACTATGAAGTCTTCTCCTCTGAGGACAATCTGACCTTGACCAAACTCAAAGTCCTTCCCTTTTAACCTGCCAGATGTTACAAGGCCTTCTCCTATTGTGCCAGGCTTGTTTGACAGATCCTCAGTGTCCAAGCTACCAATCAGAGCTTTCTCATTCACTGGTGATCTGCCATCAAATGTTGAGTTATTTACACTTTCACACCATTTTGATCCATTGGGCAAGTCAAGCAAATCCTCAGTGGGTTCTGACTTCACCTGAACTTGGAGAGAGCCGGGATTACAGGTTTGAACTAGAGGAGCAGTTGACATTGTCTCAGATGATGCTTCATATGCCTTCATTTACCTACACAGATAGCAGTGAGATACAAGCAGATACAGACCCTGGACAACAAGAACTATTTGTTCTAAACTTGACTCTTGGAAATCAGTTCTAAACAAGGTGACTGCCTATAGACTATGGCACTTGATACAACAACCCTCTAGGAACAAAAAGGAAATGCTTCCTCTGGATGATGTTATCTGTCGTGCAGACCTGCCAAATGCTACGCTTTAGGCGTAGCATGCTACGCTTTCGACATGCCTGCTACGCTGCTACGCTTGTCCATAAAAACTACGCTTTTTCCCGCGCGCGTGAACTTGTGGACCGACACGATGGAGAAGAATCCCCCCTCCCCCCCCCCCTCCCCCCCAGCCGCCCCCACCCCCCCCGCCCCCCCCACCTCCCCCCGCCCCCCCCACCCCCCCCCCCTCCTCCCCCACCCCCCCCCAACCCCCCCACCCCCCCCACCCCATAGTCCCCCCGCGCCCCCCCCCCCCCCCGCCCCCACCCCCCCCACCCCCCCCCACACCCCCCCACCCCCCCCCCCCCTCATCCCGCGGTCGCCGCAACCCCCCCCCCCCCACCCACCCCCCCCCCCCCGACCCGCCCCCCCCCCCCTCCCCCCCCCACCCCCCCCCCCCCCCCCCCCCCCCCCCCCTAACCCCCCGCCCCCCCCCCCCCCCCCCCCCCCCGCCCCCACCCCCCCCCCCCCCCACCCCCCCCCCCCCCCCCCCCCCCCCCCCCCCCCCCTCCCCCCCCCCCCCCCCCCCCCCCCACCCCCCCCCCCCCGCCCCCCCCCCCCCCTCGCCCCCACCCCACCCCCCCCCACCACCCCCACCCCCCAACCCCTCCCCCCCTCGCCACCCCGGCCCGCTTTCACGTTTCTCGGCATGCGAAGCTTATCACGCAGGACCTCACCCAGCCATCTTACTTCTCCCCCCCATCCCCGACCCTCCACCCACGCTTGGGCACCCAAAGCTCAGTTATCACGTCACAACTAGAGAGCCTGTGTATGAGCCTCATGCAACACCGCTCCCCCACCCCCCCACCTCCACCCCTACGCCTTATTCTCAAAGTACTCATATAGCTCTGGAGGCTATCTCGTTTGGCATGATGGTGGGTGTCGCAGGTACTGGTCGTTTTGTCATCACTTAACTTGGCGGCACCCTACTCACTCTTATCCCTGGTCAAAACCCTTGGAGCTCCTTGGGGCATGAAGCACTGACAAAGCTCCTCTAGTGAGGCCTGTCTTGAGCTAGCTACCACCATTCATGCCAGGTTTTCCCCTCTTCACAAATTTCCTGCTTCACACACTTATGTATACATGCTCTTTCAATACATGTTCTATAGCTTAATGTGGAACTGCTTCACACAGGAGTAGGAAAGCATTCACACCCAGTCCACTACAATTTTTCTGTGCTTTTCAAAATACTGATGAATTTCTTGATGTCTTGTACTCCAAGATGGCGCCAGAAGGAGACCAGCTGGGAACAGCCAGTCAGAGGGGTGTACCGCCAGACTCCGCAGCAGAGGCCAAGGCCGCACAGAAGGGAGGACTTCTGTTGCACACCTGGAAGATGAAAGCAAATAATTTAGCACTGCTCCAAAATAATGATGGGAGGATGTGTGTGTGTGGAGTGTGTGTGTGTGTGTGTGTGTGAGTGTGTGTGCGTGTGTGTGTGTGAGTGTGTGTGCGTGTGTGTGTGAATGCATTTGAGGCATGTGAATTTTAGTATATTTCATGTGTGCAGTGTGTATCTGGTGTGCATTTAGAGTGTGTGTGTGCATGCGTGTGTGTGTGTGTGTGTGTGTGTGCATGTGTGTTGTGCATTTGAGGCATGTGGATTTGAGTATATATTTCATGTGTGGTGTGTTTATATGTGGAGTGCATTGAAAGTGTGTATGTGTGAGAGTGTATGTGTTCCTTTGTTTAATTGTTTTTGCTTCCTTTCCCAATACATTCCTCTGGTGTCTGTCTCAAGATAACTATATAGGTGGTCCTTTTAACTTAAAGTCCTTTAATGTGATGCTTTTCAAAAACATACACGACTCTCTATAATGACAGAACATAACACAGGCGAATACCATTAGCCATGTCTGTGTACTCGGGTCAGAATATGCTCTTTGTGGGGGAATCCAGATATAAAAAGTCGCTTTTTGTACAACGGCACCAAAACCTTTTTGATGTATGCAAGAACACAATGTTGATACTTAGAATCTGTCCGATACAACTCATATCGGTTTGTTTCAGATGCATATGAAAATAATTATTTTCTTGCAATAGGAAGAGTAAAGCAGGGGAAAGGAAGAACTAAGATGGATAAAAAATAAAGAGAAAAACTTCAAAAGGGGACGGCGAGGTGCGGACGAGAAAGAAAACGAGAGATAAACTTGCTTCCGTATTCTCTTCACGTTTCCTCCATCTCTTTCAGAGTTCTTATTTCGTCGTGCAATGCTCGATGTAGCTGTTTTCAGACAAGAAGATGTTCGCCTGGACAGTAGATCACTGTGCATCTGCGAGCTGATGATTAATTCTCAGCAACGAAGTGCGACATCTCAACTGCACACAACTGCCTACAACAACCATATTGCATGATGCAAATGCCCGTTTCAAACATGCTAGCTACACAAAGAATAAAGTGGCAACGTACATATATTGCCGATCTCACACCCGCATAATTAACCTTGTCTTCGGCTCAAAATGCACATCGGCATTCGAGCGGAGAACACCGCCATCTTGAATAAGGAGGAGTAACTCACTTAATTATGTTGTGCACGTATTCTCTCCCCCTGGACCACTCGTATGTCTTCCTACAGACTAAAGTACGACAATCACGCTAGATCTGATCATTCGAGCGCTGAGCATTTGAGATTGTTAAACATTATCTCTTAGTGAAATAATGAAGAAAATTCTGCTAACTTAGCGACATTATTAGGATTTGCACATTTCTATGTTTTCTGATATTGTATCTATACACCGTGATTTTCATTAGAGAAGGTTACATTGTGTGATAGTTATATTTTCATCCATCTAAAAAGAGAAATACCTACGGCGGGAGCCACTTTATTGATGCCCCCTTAATCAGCTAAAAAAGCTACGTAAATCAATGTAAATCTAAAAACGGCGAAAGGGAAACAAGACGACTGTGTGCATGATTTACTGGCGTTTCACGAACTATATTACGGCAATTATGATGAATAAGTAGTTAAGCTGAAAACAAACAAGCGATAACTTTGGACGGGGTTCGTCACTCAACCTTGCACCTCTCACTCTGCACCCGTTTTATTTCATTTACTTTATTTGAAGAGGATTAACTGGAACTTTTCGTCCATCCTGTACGTGGTCCTCTGTTTTAGTCTTCCCTCCCCCCCCCCCCCCCCTCTCTCCCCCCCCCCCCCCCTCTCTCTCCCCCCCCCCCCTCTCTCTCTCTCCTCTCCTCTCTCTCTCTCTCTCTCTCTCTCTCTCGCTCCCGCCCCCCTCCTCTCTACTCTCTCCTCTATACTCTCTCTCTCTCCTCTCGTGTCTCTGCCTCTGTCTGTCTCTGTCTCTCTCTCTCTCTCTCTCTCTCTCTCTCTCTCTCTCTCTCTCTCCCGTCATTCTTTACATGTAAATGGAAGGCCATAATCCCATGAGACGATGTTTAACACTAACTGTAAACTTTTAAACAGAGTCAACACGTTTTACTTCTAGTGGTAAGGAATTCCAGATCATGGCAGCTTTGTAAGAATACGATTTTCTGTAGAGTTCTCTACAGACACGTGAAAGATGGAGGCTGCATTGATTGAGCCTTTTATCTAAGTGCTGTATTATTGATTATTTCTATCGTCTCCATGAGATATACAGAGGCTTCAGTGTTAAGTATTTTAAAGATCAAAGTAGATGTCTGGTAAGTATATTGATGTTCGAAAGGAAGCAAATTTAGCATTGAAAACAGTACGTCTACTGATGCCTCCGGTACATTGGCAACACTTCTCTAGCAGTTCTTCTTTGCCATTCCCGGATGAGCCATTTCACCTTAATACCTACTTTCCTGAATTTGTGTCGGTCAGACCTCCCAACAAAGAGTGGCCGTGTCATGCAGTGGCAGATTCACCACAGTTATAGGCACATTCTGGCTGAATGTCCCGATTTTTGGGGCATATATATCATGTCATAAGGTGCACCCATCACCAAGTGTATTGTACGTCTGCTGTGCTCATCCTCTGTTCAGTTATCCCCGCTTCTGTCTCTCCCATCCCCCTATCCTGTGTGTCAGACCTCTCTCCAACCCCCCTTCCCCATCCTTTCTGTAAAGGCCTCCGCACACGAGGCAACCAAAATCTCTTGCCACGTTGCTTGCGGCCGGTTGCTTGCCATATGGCAGGCATTGCTGGAGGCTGAGCTCGCACACGCTTCTACTGTGACCTTTCACCTCTCGCCACGTTGCGAACACGCAATGATTACAGTCGACCGGCGGGCGTGTGACCTGCATTTCCATTTGTAAAAGGTATGAGCTTTCACGACCTATTGATGCATTCAACATACAGCTTTGATAAATTAATGCTGTTCATGGCTTACATTTTCTTTGGATGGGGTTTCTAGTATCCCGAAATACAGCGTTTTCTGTGCGAAGCATATAGCCATCTCCGCCATTTACTTTTGCGAACAGTCGCGACAACGCGCCCGGTGATTGGTGGATTCACAGAGAGTGGCTGGAGTGGCACGCCACTGCCCCCAAAACTAGAACAGGTTGAAACACGAGCAACTCAGTTGCTGCTGGCGTGGAAAGTTGCTTGGAATGCCAGTTGCTTACAACCGACATCGCACACGAAGCAATGTATGGCAAGCAATCGAGTTGCCGGAGTGGAGTTGCCTCGTGTGCAGAGGCCTTAAGGCAAGCTGGCCAGCTGACCGCTCTGCGACCCCTCATGTGGTCTGATTGTCGGTGCAGCTGCCCTGTCAGTCACTCCTTACATTAGCGTGACCCCTGGCTAGTGAGTCCTTCTCCCACTCTGGCATCTGAATTGTAACATTTTGATCATAAATCTGATGTTTCCTCTCAAGTAAGACAACTACTTACAACGACATGTGAGTCATTCAATAGATTGTGTCATGCTCAATGAGGCAACATTTGTAAGAAGTCATTTCAAAGAAAGTTAAAATTAAGTAATCTCTCCTTTCTGCCAAATAGTAGCACAACCCGGGAACCAGGGTTAAGATCTGTGAAACAATCCACACCCTGGCTCCTGTGAAGTCCGTGCATTCGCTTGTTAAGGGGGAACGGCAGGCGAGACAAGAGAGACCACTACCACCACGGTCTAAAGAGACCAGTGCCACCATGGTCTTGGGTTGGTCCAGGCCATTATCATCAGGCCTCGGACCAGCCAGCAGCTCCTGTACCCATGGACGAAAAAAAAAGTTGTGGATTGCAGCTACGATTTTGTCTCATACCTGCGCCCTGCTACCATCATGCCTTATTCCACTCCACCACATGATGTCCACACGCAGACAACTGTTAGCTACAGTTTACTGCAACTCTAAACCCCGCAAATTCAAATCAATGAGATGGTGTTCAAAAGAAAACGCGCAGCATTTACCAGTTCGTATGCTCACTCACACACGCACGCACGCACACCGAGAGAGAGAGAGAGAGAGAGAGAGAGAGAGAGAGAGGGAGGGAGAGAGGGAGGGAGAGAGAGAGAGAGAGAGAGAGAGAGAGAGAGAGAGAGAGAGAGTGAGTGATCTTTATTTTTCTAATAGAAATTAATGAATTAGGCATAGCCACATACCTGCCTGTCTT
>JAWQFJ010021862.1:32500-46032 GCA_034096865.1 Theodoxus fluviatilis
TGTGCTGTGGTGTCATGTGATGTCATATGGTGTGCTGTGGTGTCATGTGATGTAATATGGTGTGCTGTGGTGTCATGTGATGTCATATGGTGTGATGGGGTGTCATGTGATGTCATATGGTGTGCTGTGGTGTCATGTGATGTAATATGGTGTGCTGTGGTGTCATGTGATGTCATATGGTGTGCTGTGGTGTCATGTGATGTAATATGGTGTGCTGTGGTGTCATGTGATGTCATATGGTGTGCTGTGGTGTCATGTTATGTAATATGGTGTGCTGTGGTGTCATGTGATGTAATATGGTGTGCTGTGGTGTCATGTGATGTAATATGGTGTGCTGTGGTGTCATGCGCTGTAATATGGTGTGCTGTGGTGTCATGTGATGTAATATGGTGTGCTGTGGTGTCATGCGCTGTAATATGGTGTGCTGTGGTGTCGTGTGATGTAATATGGTGTGCTGTGGTGTCATGTGATGTAATATGGTGTGCTGTGGTGTCATGTGATGTAATATGGTGTGCTGTGGTGTAATGTGATGTAATATGGTGTGCTGTGGTGTCGTGTGATGTAATATGGTGTGCTGTGGTGTCATGTTATGTAATATGGTGTGCTGTGGTGTCATGTGATGTAATATGGTGTGCTGTGGTGTCATGTGATGTAATATGGTGTGCTGTGGTGTCATGTTATGTAATATGGTGTGCTGCGGTGTCATGTGATGTAATATGGTGTGCTGTGGTGTAATGTGATGTAATATGGTGTGCTGTGGTGTAATACGATGTAATATGGTGTGCTGTGGTGTAATACGATGTAATATGGTGTGGTGTCGTGTCATATGATGTAATATGGTGTGGTGTGGTGTAATGCGATGTAATATGGTGTGCTGTGGTGTAATACGATGTAATATGCTGTGGTGTCGTGTCATATGATGTAATATGGTGTGGTGTGGTGTAATGCGATATAATATGGTGTGCTGTGGTGTAGTGTGATGTAATATGATGTGCTGGGGTGTCATGCGCTGTAATATGGTGTGCTGGGGTGTCATGCGCTGTAATATGGTGTGTTGTGGTGTCATGTGATGTAATATGGTGTGATGTGGTGTCATGTGATGTAGTATGGTGTGCTGTGGTTTTATGTGCTGTAATATGGTGTGCTGTGGTCTCATGCGCTGTAATATGGTGTGCTGTGGTGTAATGCGATGTAATATGGTGTGCTGTGGTGTCATGTGATGTAATATGGTGTGCTGTGGTGTCATGCGCTGTAATATGGTGTGCTGTGGTGTAATGCGCTGTAATATGGTGTGCTGTGGTGTAATGCGCTGTAATATGGTGTGCTGTGGTGTCATGTTATGTAATATGGTGTGCTGTGGTGTCATGTGATGTAATATGGTGTGCTGTGGTGTAATGCGATGTAATATGGTGTGCTGCGGTGTCATGTTATGTAATATGGTGTGCTGTGGTGTCATGTTATGTAATATGGTGTGCTGTGGTGTCATGCGCTGTAATATGGTGTGCTGTGGTGTAATGCGCTGTAATATGGTGTGCTGTGGTGTCATGTGATGTAATATGGTGTGCTGTGGTGTCATGTGATGTAATATGGTGTGCTGTGGTGTCATGCGCTGTAATATGGTGTGCTGTGGTGTCATGCGCTGTAATATGGTGTGCTGTGGTGTCATGCGATGTAATATGGTGTGCTGTGGTGTCATGTGATGTAATATGGTGTGCTGTGGTGTCATGCGCTGTAATATGGTGTGCTGTGGTGTAATGTGATGTAATATAGTGTGCTGTGGTGTCATGTGATGTAATATGGTGTGCTGTGGTGTAATGTGATGTAATATGGTGTGCTGTGGTGTAATGTGATGTAATATAGTGTGCTGTGGTGTCATGTGATGTAATATGGTGTGCTGTGGTGTCATGTTATGTAATATGGTGTGCTGTGGTGTCATGTTATGTAATATGGTGTGCTGTGGTGTCATGTTATGTAATATGGTGTGCTGTGGTGTCATGTGATGTAATATGGTGTGCTGTGGTGTAGTGTGATGTAATATGGTGTGCTGTGGTGTAATGTGATGTAATATGTTGTGCTGTGGTGTCATGTGATGTAATATGGTGTGCTGTGGTGTCATGTTATGTAATATGGTGTGCTGTGGTGTAATGTGATGTAATATGGTGTGCTGTGGTGTCATGTTATGTAATATGGTGTG
The DNA here is from genome assembly GCA_034096865.1 of Theodoxus fluviatilis. Lineage (NCBI taxonomy): Eukaryota > Metazoa > Mollusca > Gastropoda > Cycloneritida > Neritidae > Theodoxus > Theodoxus fluviatilis. The sequence continues at coordinate 34,695 of JAWQFJ010021862.1, forward strand.
CTGTGGTGTAATGCGCTGTAATATGGTGTGCTGTGGTGTCATGTGATGTAATATGGTGTGCTGTGGTGTAATGTGATGTAATATGGTGTGCTGTGGTGTCATGTGATGTAATATGGTGTGCTGTGGTGTCATGTGATGTAATATGGTGTGCTGTGGTGTAATGCGATGTAATATGGTGTGCTGTGGTGTCATGCGATGTAATATGGTGTGCTGTGGTGTCATGTGATGTAATATGTGTAATGTGGTGTAATGCGCTGTAGTACGATGTGCTGTGGTGTAATGTGCTGCAATAGTGTGTGCTGTGATGTAATGTGCTGTAATATGTTGTGCTGTGGTGTCATGTGCTGTCATATGGTGTGCTGTGGTGTCATGCGCTGTAATATGATATGCTGTGGTGTCATGCGCTGTAAAATGGTGTGCTGTGCTAAAATGCAATGTAATATGGTGTGCTGTGGTGTAACGTGATGTAATATGGTGTGCTGTGGTGTCATGTGATGTAGTATGGTGTGCTGTGGTGTCATGTTATGTAATATGGTGTGCTGTGGTGTCATGTGATGTAATATGGTGTGCTGTGGTGTCATGTTATGTAATATGGTGTGCTGTGGTGTCATGTTATGTAATATGGTGTGCTGTGGTGTCATGTGATGTAATATGGTGTGCTGTGGTGTAGTGTGATGTAATATGGTGTGCTGTGGTGTCATGTGATGTAATATGGTGTGCTGCGGTGTCATGTTATGTAATATTGTGTGCTGTGGTGTCATGTGATGTAATATGGTGTGCTGTGGTGTCATGTTATGTAATATGGTGTGCTGTGGTGTAGTGTGATGTAATATGGTGTGCTGTGATGTCATGTGATGTAATATGGTGTACTGTGGTGTCATGTGATGTAATATGGTGTGCTGTGGTGTCATGTTATGTAATATGGTGTGCTGTGGTGTCATGTGATGTAATATGGTGTGCTGTGGTGTCATGTGATGTAATATGGTGTGCTGTGGTGTCATGTTATGTAATATGGTGTGCTGTGGTGTAATACGATGTAATATGGTGTGCTGTGGTGTAATACGATGTAATATGGTGTGCTGTGGTGTAATACGATGTAATATGGTGTGCTGTGGTGTCATGTGATGTAATATGGTGTGCTGTGGTGTCATGTGATGTAATATGGTGTGCTGTGGTGTCATGTTATGTAATATGGTGTGCTGTGGTGTAGTGTGATGTAATATGGTGTGCTGTGGTGTCATGTGATGTAATATGGTGTGCTGTGGTGTAATGTGATGTAATATGGTGTGCTGTGGTGTAATGCGATGTAATATGGTGTGCTGTGGTGTAATACGATGTAATATGCTGTGGTGTCGTGTCATATGATGTAATATGGTGTGGTGTGGTGTAATGCGATGTAATATGGTGTGCTGTGGTGTAGTGTGATGTAATATGATGTGCTGGGGTGTCATGCGCTGTAATATGGTGTGCTGGGGTGTCATGCGCTGTAATATGGTGTGTTGTGGTGTCATGTGATGTAATATGGTGTGATGTGGTGTCATGTGATGTAGTATGGTGTGCTGTGGTTTTATGTGCTGTAATATGGTGTGCTGTGGTGTCATGCGCTGTAATATGGTGTGCTGTGGTGTAATGCGATGTAATATGGTGTGCTGCGGTGTCATGTGATGTAATATGGTGTGCTGTGGTGTCATGCGCTGTAATATGGTGTGCTGTGGTGTAATGCGCTGTAATATGGTGTGCTGTGGTGTAATGCGCTGTAATATGGTGTGCTGCGGTGTCATGTTATGTAATATGGTGTGCTGCGGTGTCATGTGATGTAATATGGTGTGCTGTGGTGTAATGCGATGTAATATGGTGTGCTGCGGTGTCATGTTATGTAATATGGTGTGCTGTGGTGTCATGTGATGTAATATGGTGTGCTGTGGTGTCATGCGCTGTAATATGGTGTGCTGTGGTGTAATGCGCTGTAATATGGTGTGCTGTGGTGTCATGTGATGTAATATGGTGTGCTGTGGTGTCATGTGATGTAATATGGTGTGCTGTGGTGTCATGCGCTGTAATATGGTGTGCTGTGGTGTCATGCGCTGTAATATGGTGTGCTGTGGTGTCATGTGATGTAATATGGTGTGCTGTGGTGTCATGTGATGTAATATGGTGTGCTGTGGTGTCATGTGATGTAATATGGTGTGCTGTGGTGTTATGTTATGTAGTATGGTGTGCTGTGGTGTCATGTTATGTAATATGGTGTGCTGTGGTGTCATGTGATGTCATATGGTGTGCTGTGGTGTCATGTGATGTAATATGGTGTGCTGTGGTGTCATGTGATGTAATATGGTGTGCTGTGGTGTCATGTTATGTAATATGGTGTGCTGTGGTGTCATGTTATGTAATATGGTGTGCTGTGGTGTCATGTTATGTAATATGGTGTGCTGTGGTGTCATGTGATGTAATATGGTGTGCTGTGGTGTCATGTTATGTAATATGATGTGCTGTGGTGTCATGTGATGTAATATGGTGTGCTGTGGTGTCATGTGATGTAATATGGTGTGCTGTGGTGTAATGTTATGTAATATGGTGTGCTGTGGTGTCATGTGATGTAATATGGTGTGCTGTGGTGTCATGTTATGTAATATGGTGTGCTGTGGTGTCATGTGATGTAATATGGTGTGCTGTGGTGTCATGTTATGTAATATGGTGTGCTGTGGTGTCATGTTATGTAATATGGTGTGCTGTGGTGTCATGTGATGTAATATGGTGTGCTGTGGTGTCATGTGATGTAATATGGTGTGCTGTGGTGTCATGTGATGTAATATGGTGTGCTGTGGTGTCATGCGCTGTAATATGGTGTGCTGTGGTGTCATGTTATGTAATATGGTGTGCTGCGGTGTCATGTGATGTAATATGGTGTGCTGTGGTGTAATGTGATGTCATATGGTGTGCTGTGGTGTCATGTTATGTAATATGGTGTGCTGTGGTGTCATGTGATGTAATATGGTGTGCTGTGGTGTCATGTTATGTAATATGGTGTGCTGTGGTGTCATGTGATGTAATATGGTGTGCTGTGGTGTCATGTGATGTAATATGGTGTGCTGTGGTGTCATGTTATGTAATATGGTGTGCTGTGGTGTCATGTGATGTAATATGGTGTGCTGTGGTGTCATGTTATGTAATATGGTGTGCTGTGGTGTCATGTTATGTAATATGGTGTGCTGTGGTGTCATGTTATGTAATATGGTGTGCTGTGGTGTCATGTGATGTAATATGGTGTGCTGTGGTGTCATGTGATGTAATATGGTGTGCTGTGGTGTCATGTTATGTAATATGGTGTGCTGTGGTGTCATGTGATGTAATATGGTGTGCTGTGGTGTCATGTGATGTAATATGGTGTGCTGTGGTGTCATGTGATGTAATATGGTGTGCTGTGGTGTCATGTGATGTAATATGGTGTGCTGTGGTGTCATGTGATGTAATATGGTGTGCTGTGGTGTCATGTTATGTAATATGGTGTGCTGTGGTGTCATGTGATGTAATATGGTGTGCTGTGGTGTCATGTTATGTAGTATGGTGTGCTGTGGTGTCATGTTATGTCATATGGTGTGCTGTGGTGTCATGTGATGTAATATGGTGTGCTGTGGTGTCATGTTATGTAGTATGGTGTGCTGTGGTGTCATGTTATGTCATATGGTGTGCTGTGGTGTCATGTGATGTAATATGGTGTGCTGTGGTGTCATGTTATGTAATATGGTGTGCTGTGGTGTCATGTGATGTCATATGGTGTGCTGTGGTGTCATGTGATGTAATATGGTGTGCTGTGGTGTCATGTGATGTAATATGGTGTGCTGTGGTGTCATGCGCTGTAATATGGTGTGCTGTGGTGTCATGTGATGTCATATGGTGTGCTGTGGTGTCATGTTATGTAATATGGTGTGCTGTGGTGTCATGTTATGTAATATGGTGTGCTGTGGTGTCATGTGATGTAATATGGTGTGCTGTGGTGTCATGTGATGTAATATGGTGTGCTGTGGTGTCATGTTATGTAATATGGTGTGCTGTGGTGTCATGTGATGTAATATGGTGTGCTGTGGTGTCATGTGATGTAATATGGTGTGCTGTGGTGTCATGTTATGTAATATGGTGTGCTGTGGTGTCATGTTATGTAATATGGTGTGCTGTGGTGTCATGTGATGTAATATGGTGTGATGGGGTGTCATGTGATGTCATATGGTGTGCTGTGGTGTCATGTGATGTAATATGGTGTGCTGTGGTGTCATGCGCTGTAATATGGTGTGCTGTGGTGTCATGTTATGTAATATGGTGTGCTGCGGTGTCATGTGATGTAATATGGTGTGCTGTGGTGTCATGTTATGTAATATGGTGTGCTGTGGTGTCATGTGATGTAATATGGTGTGCTGTGGTGTCATGTTATGTAATATGGTGTGCTGTGGTGTCATGTGATGTAATATGGTGTGCTGTGGTGTCATGTTATGTAATATGGTGTGCTGTGGTGTCATGTTATGTAGTATGGTGTGCTGTGGTGTCATGTTATGTCATATGGTGTGCTGTGGTGTCATGTGATGTAATATGGTGTGCTGTGGTGTCATGTTATGTAGTATGGTGTGCTGTGGTGTCATGTTATGTCATATGGTGTGCTGTGGTGTCATGTGATGTAATATGGTGTGCTGTGGTGTCATGTGATGTAATATGGTGTGCTGTGGTGTCATGTGATGTAATATGGTGTGCTGTGGTGTCATGTGATGTAATATGGTGTGCTGTGGTGTAATGCGCTGTAATATGGTGTGCTGTGGTGTCATGCGCTGTAATATGGTGTGCTGTGGTGTCATGTGATGTAATATGGTGTGCTGTGGTGTCATGCGCTGTAATATGGTGTGCTGTGGTGTCATGTGATGTCATATGGTGTGCTGTGGTGTCATGTGATGTAATATGGTGTGCTGTGGTGTCATGTGATGTCATATGGTGTGCTGTGGTGTCATGCGCTGTAATATGGTGTGCTGTGGTGTCATGTGATGTAATATGGTGTGCTGTGGTGTCATGTGATGTCATATGGTGTGCTGTGGTGTCATGTGATGTCATATGGTGTGCTGTGGTGTCATGTGATGTAATATGGTGTGCTGTGGTGTTATGTTATGTAGTATGGTGTGCTGTGGTGTCATGTTATGTAGTATGGTGTGCTGTGGTGTCATGTGATGTAATATGGTGTGCTGTGGTGTCATGTTATGTAGTATGGTGTGCTGTGGTGTCATGTTATGTCATATGGTGTGCTGTGGTGTCATGTGATGTAATATGGTGTGCTGTGGTGTCATGTGATGTCATATGGTGTGCTGTGGTGTCATGTTATGTAATATGGTGTGCTGTGGTGTAGTGTGATGTAATATGGTGTGCTGTGGTGTCATGTGATGTAATATGGTGTGCTGTGGTGTCATGCGCTGTAATATGGTGTGCTGTGGTGTCATGTGATGTAATATGGTGTGCTGTGGTGTCATGTGATGTAATATGGTGTGCTGTGGTGTCATGTGATGTAATATGGTGTGCTGTGGTGTCATGTGATGTCATATGGTGTGCTGTGGTGTCATGTGATGTCATATGGTGTGCTGTGGTGTCATGTGATGTCATATGGTGTGCTGTGGTGTCATGTGATGTCATATGGTGTGCTGTGGTGTCATGTGATGTCATATGGTGTGCTGTGGTGTCATGTGATGTCATATGGTGTGCTGTGGTGTCATGTGATGTCATATGGTGTGCTGTGGTGTCATGTGATGTCATATGGTGTGCTGTGGTGTCATGTGATGTAATATGGTGTGCTGTGGTGTCATGTTATGTAATATGGTGTGCTGTGGTGTCATGTGATGTAGTATGGTGTGCTGTGGTGTAATGTGATGTAATATGGTGTGCTGTGGTGTCATGTGATGTAATATGGTGTGCTGTGGTGTAGTGTGATGTAATATGGTGTGCTGTGGTGTCATGTGATGTAATATGGTGTGCTGTGGTGTAGTGTGATGTAATATGGTGTGCTGTGGTGTCATGTGATGTAATATGGTGTGCTGTGGTGTCATGTGATGTAATATGGTGTGCTGTGGTGTAATGTGATGTAATATGGTGTGCTGTGGTGTCATGTGATGTAATATGGTGTGCTGTGGTGTCATGTTATGTAATATGGTGTGCTGTGGTGTCATGTGATGTAATATGGTGTGCTGTGGTGTCATGTGATGTAATATGGTGTGCTGTGGTGTCATGTGATGTAACATGATATGCTGTGGTGTCATGCGCTGTAATATGGTGTGCTGTGGTGTAATGTGATGTAATATAGTGTGCTGTGGTGTCATGTGATGTAATATGGTGTGCTGTGGTGTAGTGTGATGTAATATGGTGTGCTGTGGTGTAATGTGATGTAATATAGTGTGCTGTGGTGTCATGTGATGTAATATGGTGTGCTGTGGTGTCATGCGCTGTAATATGGTGTGCTGTGGTGTAATGTGATGTAATATAGTGTGCTGTGGTGTCATGTGATGTAATATGGTGTGCTGTGGTGTAGTGTGATGTAATATGGTGTGCTGTGGTGTCATGTGATGTAATATGGTGTGCTGTGGTGTCATGTGATGTCATATGGTGTGCTGTGGTGTCATGTGATGTAACATGATATGCTGTGGTGTCATGCGCTGTAATATGGTGTGCTGTGGTGTCATGTGATGTAATATGGTGTGCTGTGGTGTCATGTGATGTCATATGGTGTGCTGTGGTGTAATGCGATGTAATATGGTGTGCTGTGGTGTCATGTGATGTAATATGGTGTGCTGTGGTGTCATGTGATGTAATATGGTGTGCTGTGGTGTCATGTGATGTAACATGATATGCTGTGGTGTCATGCGCTGTAATATGGTGTGCTGTGGTGTAATGTGACATAATATGGTGTGCTGTGGTGTAGTGTGATGTAATATGGTGTGCTGTGGTGTCATGTGATGTAATATGGTGTGCTGTGGTGTCATGTGATGTAATATGGTGTGCTGTGGTGTCATGTGATGTAATATGGTGTGCTGTGGTGTCATGTGATGTCATATGGTGTGCTGTGGTGTCATGTGATGTCATATGGTGTGCTGTGGTGTCATGTGATGTAACATGATATGCTGTGGTGTCATGCGCTGTAATATGGTGTGCTGTGGTGTCATGTGATGTAATATGGTGTGCTGTGGTGTCATGTGATGTAATATGGTGTGCTGTGGTGTCATGCGCTGTAATATGGTGTGCTGTGGTGTCATGTGATGTAATATGGTGTGCTGTGGTGTCATGTGATGTAATATGGTGTGCTGTGGTGTCATGTGATGTCATATGGTGTGCTGTGGTGTCATGCGATGTAATATGGTGTGCTGTGGTGTCATGTGATGTAATATGGTGTGCTGTGGTGTCATGTGATGTAATATGGTGTGCTGTGGTGTCATGTGATGTAATATGGTGTGCTGTGGTGTCATGTGATGTAATATGGTGTGCTGTGGTGTCATGTTATGTAATATGGTGTGCTGTGGTGTAATGTGATGTAATATGGTGTGCTGTGGTGTCATGTGATGTCATATGGTGTGCTGTGGTGTCATGTGATGTAATATGGTGTGCTGTGGTGTCATGTGATGTAATATGGTGTGCTGTGGTGTCATGTGATGTAATATGGTGTGCTGTGGTGTCATGTGATGTAATATGGTGTGCTGTGGTGTCATGCGATGTAATATGGTGTGCTGTGGTGTCATGTGATGTAATATGGTGTGCTGTGGTGTAATACGATGTAATATGGTGTGCTGTGGTGTAATACGATGTAATATGGTGTGCTGTGGTGTCATGTGATGTAATATGGTGTGCTGTGGTGTCATGTGATGTCATATGGTGTGCTGTGGTGTCATGTGATGTCATATGGTGTGCTGTGGTGTCATGTGATGTAATATGGTGTGCTGTGGTGTCATGTGATGTCATATGGTGTGCTGTGGTGTCATGTGATGTAATATGGTGTGCTGTGGTGTCATGTGATGTTATATGGTGTGCTGTGGTGTCATGTGATGTCATATGGTGTGCTGTGGTGTCATGTGATGTCATATGGTGTGCTGTGGTGTCATGTGATGTCATATGGTGTGCTGTGGTGTCATGTGATGTCATATGGTGTGCTGTGGTGTCATGTGATGTCATATGGTGTGCTGTGGTGTCATGTGATGTAATATGGTGTGCTGTGGTGTCATGTGATGTAATATGGTGTGCTGTGGTGTCATGTGATGTAATATGGTGTGCTGTGGTGTCATGTGATGTAATATGGTGTGCTGTGGTGTCATGTGATGTAATATGGTGTGCTGTGGTGTAATACGATGTAATATGGTGTGCTGTGGTGTCATGTGATGTAATATGGTGTGCTGTGGTGTCATGTGATGTAATATGGTGTGCTGTGGTGTCATGTGATGTAATATGGTGTGCTGTGGTGTCATGTGATGTAATATGGTGTGCTGTGGTGTAATACGATGTAATATGGTGTGCTGTGGTGTAATACGATGTAATATGGTGTGCTGTGGTGTAATACGATGTAATATGGTGTGCTGTGGTGTAATACGATGTAATATGGTGTGCTGTGGTGTCATGTGATGTAATATGGTGTGCTGTGGTGTCATGTGATGTAATATGGTGTGCTGTGGTGTCATGTGATGTAATATGGTGTGCTGTGGTGTCATGTGATGTCATATGGTGTGCTGTGGTGTAATGTGATGTAATATGGTGTGCTGTGGTGTCATGTGATGTAATATGGTGTGCTGTGGTGTAATGTTATGTAATATGGTGTGCTGTGGTGTCATGTGATGTAATATGGTGTGCTGTGGTGTCATGTGATGTAATATGGTGTGCTGTGGTGTAGTGTGATGTAATATGGTGTGCTGTGGTGTCATGTGATGTCATATGGTGTGCTGTGGTGTCATGTGATGTCATATGGTGTGCTGTGGTGTCATGTGATGTAATATGGTGTGCTGTGGTGTCATGTGATGTCATATGGTGTGCTGTGGTGTCATGTGATGTAATATGGTGTGCTGTGGTGTCATGTGATGTAATATGGTGTGCTGTGGTGTCATGTGATGTAATATGGTGTGCTGTGGTGTCATGTGATGTCATATGGTGTGCTGTGGTGTCATGTGATGTCATATGGTGTGCTGTGGTGTCATGTGATGTAATATGGTGTGCTGTGGTGTCATGTGATGTAATATGGTGTGCTGTGGTGTCATGTGATGTAATATGGTGTGCTGTGGTGTCATGTGATGTAATATGGTGTGCTGTGGTGTCATGTGATGTAATATGGTGTGCTGTGGTGTCATGTTATGTAATATGGTGTGCTGTGGTGTAATACGATGTAATATGGTGTGCTGTGGTGTAATACGATGTAATATGGTGTGCTGTGGTGTAATACGATGTAATATGGTGTGCTGTGGTGTCATGTGATGTAATATGGTGTGCTGTGGTGTCATGTGATGTAATATGGTGTGCTGTGGTGTCATGTGATGTAATATGGTGTGCTGTGGTGTCATGTGATGTCATATGGTGTGCTGTGGTGTAATGTGATGTAATATGGTGTGCTGTGGTGTCATGTGATGTAATATGGTGTGCTGTGGTGTAATGTTATGTAATATGGTGTGCTGTGGTGTCATGTGATGTAATATGGTGTGCTGTGGTGTCATGTGATGTAATATGGTGTGCTGTGGTGTAGTGTGATGTAATATGGTGTGCTGTGGTGTCATGTTATGTAATATGGTGTGCTGTGGTGTCATGTTATGTAATATGGTGTGCTGTGGTGTCATGTGATGTCATATGGTGTGCTGTGGTGTCATGTTATGTAATATGGTGTGCTGTGGTGTCATGTGATGTAATATGGTGTGCTGTGGTGTCATGTTATGTCATATGGTGTGCTGTGGTGTCATGTGATGTAATATGGTGTGCTGTGGTGTCATGTGATGTCATATGGTGTGCTGTGGTGTCATGTGATGTAATATGGTGTGCTGTGGTGTCATGTGATGTAATATGGTGTGCTGTGGTGTCATGTGATGTAACATGATATGCTGTGGTGTCATGCGCTGTAATATGGTGTGCTGTGATGTCATGCGCTGTAATATGGTGTGCTGTGGTTTCATGTTATGTAATATGGTGTGCTGTGGTGTCATGTGATGTAATATGGTGTGCTGTGGTGTAATGTTATGTAATATGGTGTGCTGTGGTGTCATGTTATGTAATATGGTGTGCTGTGGTGTAATGTTATGTAATATGGTGTGCTGTGGTGTAATGTGATGTAATATGGTGTGCTGTGGTGTCATGTGATGTCATATGGTGTGCTGTGGTGTCATGTGATGTAATATGGTGTGCTGTGGTGTCATGTTATGTAATATGGTGTGCTGTGGTGTAATGTGATGTAATATGGTGTGCTGTGGTGTCATGTGATGTCATATGGTGTGCTGTGGTGTAATGCGATGTAATATGGTGTGCTGTGGTGTAATGCGATGTAATATGGTGTGCTGCGGTGTCATGTTATGTAATATGGTGTGCTGTGGTGTCATGCGATGTAATATGGTGTGCTGTGGTGTCATGTGATGTAATATGGTGTGCTGTGGTGTAATGTGATGTAATATGGTGTGCTGTGGTGTCATGTGATGTAATATGGTGTGCTGCGGTGTCATGTGATGTCATATGGTGTGCTGTGGTGTAATGTGCTGTAATATGGTGTGCTGTGGTGTAATGTGATGTAATATGGTGTGCTGTGGTGTCATGTGATGTAATATGGTGTGCTGTGGTGTCATGTTATGTAATATGGTGTGCTGTGGTGTCATGTTATGTAATATGGTGTGCTGTGGTGTCATGTGATGTAATATGGTGTGCTGTGGTGTAGTGTGATGTAATATGGTGTGCTGTGGTGTCATGTGATGTAATATGGTGTGCTGCGGTGTCATGTTATGTAATATTGTGTGCTGTGGTGTCATGTGATGTAATATGGTGTGCTGTGGTGTCATGTTATGTAATATGGTGTGCTGTGGTGTAGTGTGATGTAATATGGTGTGCTGTGATGTCATGTGATGTAATATGGTGTGCTGTGGTGTCATGTGATGTAATATGGTGTGCTGTGGTGTCATGTTATGTAATATGGTGTGCTGTGGTGTCATGTGATGTAATATGGTGTGCTGTGGTGTCATGTGATGTAATATGGTGTGCTGTGGTGTCATGTTATGTAATATGGTGTGCTGTGGTGTAATACGATGTAATATGGTGTGCTGTGGTGTAATACGATGTAATATGGTGTGCTGTGGTGTAATACGATGTAATATGGTGT
>JAWQFJ010021863.1:0-18162 GCA_034096865.1 Theodoxus fluviatilis
TTCACTACACGGTGAACCCCACCGTAAAAACTCAGAACTGCAGACAGCAATTCACTACACGGCGAACCCGCCGTAAAACTCAGAGAATTACACACACAGCAATTTCTCACTACATGTCCGTTAAACACCACAGGGCATGAATGTACAATGTCCCAGTCTACTCACATGTCCGTAGCACCACTCCCCGGCATCACCCCATCGCCCCACTCCCCGACAGCACAACTCCGCCACACAGAGCCCAAACTCACAACCTCGCCCCATTCCCCAACAGCACCATTCGACAACAAAATTTCCACCGGAGTCCCCAATTACGTCACTCCATTCGTGCGTCACGAGAAATAACAAATTTAACTAACGCAATGATACAAATCAATTTGAGCACGCGCATTGCACTCAGCGCCTTGACAGCCGCGCTCATGACATCTATCAAATGAACAATTTTGCCTTAAAGTGATGCACTTTTCTGTCCACAAGAAATAGATGCTGGACAATGCGAGCTAGGTCTCAGGGAAAGACCCTACTACCTTGATGACAGCAAAGGTAGAGGAGGGAAACTGCCCTCACAAGTACCTAGTTTTACTCCTGGATGAGAGGCATATAGACATTTGAGCACTGACCTAGGTTTTTTTGGGTGCCAACCCACATATACCACTTGAGTGACAGATTTCTTGTGTTCCATGAAACTTGAGCATTAACATACACAGCTTATTTCTATGTGGAAATGCTGCAGGAATATGATTGGGAATGAATTGAACTGGAGTGAATACCATTTATAACCGTTTCTATGAGGAAATACTGTACTGCAAAAATATGTTTGTAAATAAATTAAGATAAAGTGAATAGCTTGGTAATCAACAAAATATACTCATGAAATGCTGATGCATATTGATTATGCTCTATTTAGTTGCAATTTCTTCTTTGCCCTGTAATTTCTTTTTGCTGCAGTTTATGATGAATTATTAAGAAATAAAGTGATTCTGCATTTTAAGGGCTTTAATATAATCACTCTTTTGGTCGCCTATGTCTTACACATTTGCTCAAAGCAGTTAGTATCCAATCACTCCATTGGGTTGTGCTGGTGCTCAAATACCCCCTTTCCTGTCACTCCTCAGGCCTGTCAAAGCGCTCAAATGTCTAACACCAGGATGAGGGCCAAGCCAAACTCTGTCAATGGGTTTCATGCAGACCAATTAATTATGTGGCCAACACTGGTATGAGAGCATCTTCCTGATTTTCATTTACAACAGCATTTGTGAATGGGGTAAAATGGCATTTCTGGGGTGGGGGTGGGAAACAAACAACACAGTTAAAAAAGCTGAAAAGGATGGAAATTACACATCTGAAGAATACTGAATTGAGCTGAAAAAGGAGGATTTGTAGGTGGATATTATGGAGGATGAGAAGCAGAGAGAGCAGAGAGACAAACACTTGGATGGTTTCCAATAGTCTCCCTTGGGACTGTAAGTCACCTACAAACATCCAAACTTTCCACTGTAGAAAGATTATGCCTATTCTGGCCTGTAATGATACATACAACATTTTCAAAGGACTGGGAAATGGACCAGGGGACAGGTAACTTACTTAGGTTTGTTCTTGTTTGCTGCCTTCAACATCTTCAAAATGGCGATGTCTTCCTCAGCTCTGTAAATGGAGGAGTCAAAATCTTATTCACTATAGGGTATTTTGTTTGTGTGTGTGTGTGTGTGTGTGTGTGTGTGTGTGTGTGTGTGTGTGTGTGTGTGTGTGTGTGTTTTCAAAGCCCCAAAAGCAATAAACAACTAATTGCTGTGACAAATTGTTTATAGGTCATTCAGGCTTTTTCACAATAATTCTGAAATTGCATTTTAGGTTGGAATATAAGTGCAAAGCACAGACCGAGTTTAGAAATACATGCACATACATTATAACTATCCTTTTAAAAACCTTTCAGGAAAAATAACTTTTAAAATTTGACATCGTATTCATTCATTAATTACAAAACAATTCTTTAATGATACATGTAGGAGGGTGAGAATAGGATGTAGAGACTTGTCCAGACCACTGTAGTTCAAGGTGCTGTCTCTCATCTGTTCCCATACTCTCTTTCATCTGGCACAATCTCTGTCTCCGACTTCTATTGCGGTGCTTGAGACCATATCGAATTTAAACTTTATTCATCTAATGTACCATTGAATATAACCCTAGTGTTTATCCTTATCAATCATCTCATATATGGCAGCCTGCACTCCATGAGTTGTAACCGGTAATATGAAAAGAAAACGATGAATAAGTACCTGATTTAATTGGCACCATAAAAATTTCACTGGCCATTCATTTATACACGAATCACGTTTGGAATTCATTTATTGGCGCAGAATTTAATGTACTTTGACTAATGCACTTTCCAAAGGAGTGAAGTTTGTCATATGGGACTGTTGATTTAAGACTCAAACAGTTGTTAGAAAATGTTGTGTCAGCACACTTTTGCCTTAACTCAGGGAACCACAGGTCCCAGCTTTTAGTTAGAAATTCCATTTGCTCTTGAGGAAGTCTGCACAGAGGCTATTTAAAGCCAGAGCAGGATGGAGGCAACAGAGGCCACTGGGAGGTCATCCCAGGAGGCAGTAGCCATGTACTGCCTGTCTGTTATCATGAATAAAGATAGAGAAATTTGATGCCACATCTTCTTGTCTGCTGATTCCTTGGAGGGAGTGAAGGGAGAGAGACAAGTATACACCGTCTCTACACTCCCTGCCTGTTTGAGCCATGCCACACTCCGGCCACACGGCACCATGCTTCATACAGAATCAGATCTATCTGATTGATTTCTTACCAAACTGGTTACAATTTACTATAGGATACCATCATTGTCTTGAATGAGCAAGGACACTGCGCATCAAACAAAATTTGAGGAGGGGGACGAGGACGAGGACAAGAATGACGTGGAGATAATGGAGGAGGAGATGATGGAGGAGGAGGAAGAGATGATGGATGAAAGAGGAAGAGATGATGGAGGAGGAGGAAGAGTTGAATGGAGGAGGAGGAGATGGATGGAGGAGGAGGAGATGGATGGAGGAGGAGGAGATGATGGAAGAAGAGGAGATGATGAAGGAGGAGGAGATGGATGGAGGAGGAGGAGATGGATGGAGGAGGAAGAAATAATGGAGGAGGAGGAGATGGATGGAGGAGGAGGAGATGGATGGAGGAGGAGGAGATGGATGGAGGAGGAGAAGATGGATGGAGGAGGAGGAGATGATTGAGGAGGAGGAGGAAATGGATGGAGGAGGAGGAAATGGATGGAGGAGGAGAAGATGATGGAGGAGGAGGAGGAGTTGTATGATGGAGATGGAGGAGGAGTTGGATAAAGGAGGAAATATTTGGAGGAGGAGGAGATGGATTGAGGAGAAGGAAATGGATGGAGGAGGAGGAGGAGGAGTTGGATGGAGGAGGGGGTGATGGATGGAAGAGGAGGAGATGGATGAAGGAGGAGGAGATGATTGAGGAGGAGATGATTGAGAAGGAGATGGATCAAGGAGAAGGAGTTGGATGGAGGAGGGGGAGATGGATGGAGGAGGAGGAGTTGGATGGAGGAGAAGGAAATGGATGAAGGAGAAGGAGATAATGGAGGAGGAGGAGATGATGGAGGAGGAGGAGATGGAGGAGGAGGAGGAGGAGGAGATGGAAGAGGAGATGACAGAGGAGGAGATGATGGAGGAGGAGGAGGAGATGGAGGAGGAGGAGATAATGAAGAAGGTGATCATGGAGGAGGAGATGATGGAGGAGGAGGAGATGATGGAGGAGGGGGAGATGGATGGAGGAGGAGGAGATAATGGAGGAGGTAGAGATAACGGAGGTATCACCTCCCTCCACACTCACACTTTTCAAGCAGTGAATCTTTCGGCTCCCGTGTCTAGGGGTTATGCTAGTGGAAGGTGCCAATAATTAATTCACTCTCTCTCTCAATCCACACTTATATAACACAACCTCAATTTTCATTCATGATGACTGAATTTAATAGAACTCAATAATGGCAGAATCACAGTCAATGTAATAAGAATTTTAAAAATCAATCAATTCTGTCAGTCTACTCTCTGTGACTGAAAAGGTAGAGGGTTATTCCACTGACCCGAAAAAAATTGACTCAAGTTGCTCACAAGTTCATGCAGATGGGCGAAAACTGTTCTCGGATCTCCATCGAAGAAACTTCTGCCCAAAACATTACCCACTCAGGAATGGGCATTCACAAGCACACTTTCTCTCAAGGCTCTCCCTCGAGACAAGAGGATAAAAGGCCATAGACATGGCGGGCTCACACACTTGCCCGAACAAACACGAAATTTCCAAATGCATTCATGATGAACTTTCCAGGCGACAAACTTGATTCTGAGTCTTGTTGAGGTAGGAATTCTTCAGATCAGGAAACGATAGTCTTCTCTGGCACTTCTTTCAGAGGGCGAGAGGGAAGATTGGAAAACTTTTCTTTAACGTGTTGTCTATTAACACGGAGCTGCTCAAAATACGTCTGCTCATGTTGATATTCCTCGAGTCAACTGAACTAAATTTTTCAGCGCTTTCCAACTGAAGAGTTACTTACAGCCCATGCGCCACCAACCTCAACCAATCAACTCACGATTGCATCATCGCCAATTTGGTGTTCAACCGGTTCAAGCCGGTCTCAAATTGCAAAGCT
This sequence comes from Theodoxus fluviatilis, assembly GCA_034096865.1. Lineage (NCBI taxonomy): Eukaryota > Metazoa > Mollusca > Gastropoda > Cycloneritida > Neritidae > Theodoxus > Theodoxus fluviatilis. The sequence continues at coordinate 4,670 of JAWQFJ010021863.1, forward strand.
CAGGCTTCTTCCCGGCAAAACATTGACACAGCAAATGCCTCAAACAATATAGAAAATTGAATAATAGCTGAACCATAACAGGAGGAGATGATGATGATGACGACGATGACGACAACAACAATGATGATGATGATGATGATGATGATGATGATGATGATGATGATGATGATGATGATGATGATGATGATGATGATGATGATGATGACGACGACGACGACGAGGATGATGGAGATGATGATGATGATGATGATGATGATGATGATGATGATGATGATGATGATGATGATGATGATGATGATGATGATGGAGATGATGATGATGATGGAGATGATGATGGTGATGATGAATTGTTGGGGCCAGGTAATCATGAACTGTTAGCAGATGCAAATCTCATGAGAGAATTGTGCTGAATATGATGGTAAGTATTACAATATTGCCATTGTGTCTCAGGCAAATAACTGTTCAGTTAGCCATCATTGTTTAGCTCTTCCCTTTACTACCTGAGGCAGCCAATAACACACATGAGTGAATACTTACTTGCTGTCACGTTGCGCTCTGGATAACCTCGGCTTCTTTTCCTGCTGTGGAGGAACCGGCATCCCCTTGATAGATGATAACTTCATACGAAGGTTAGCAACCTTCCATTTCTTTGGGACCATGTTTCTGAGCTCATCAATTCTGGTCACTGTCCTGGAAGACCATCAGAGGAAAACTGTTACTGGCAGTTTCATACATATGTATATACATTTTATTCATAAAAAATCCAGTTTCACCTTGTGGACTGGACATTCAGGCATTTCCTAGTGTAGCCAAATGCAATGCTTCCCTACTGAATTATTCGCCCCCATTTTTGTGAACCTGTTTGCATTGTGACATTCATTCTCTCTCTCTCTCTCTCTCTCTCTCTCTCTCTCTCTCTCTCTCTCTCTCTCTCTCTCTCTCTCTCTCTCTCTCTCTTTCTCTCTCTCTGTCTTCTCATATTTCTGTCCGGTCTATCCTGCCTTGGGTTTGGCCATCCCTGTTCAGGTGACACCGAGTGGAGACACCAATAACACCCCCCCCCCCTCCCCCCCTGTTCATGCTCTCTTTCATTCTCAGAGGAACTGGACATGCCTGTCTTTGATTTAATTCCCCTGGGAGTTAGATGCACCCATCACCAAGTGTCTCTCCTTTCTCTCTCTCCCTTTCCTGTGTCATGCACATCCCATGAGTCAGATAGGCATTCTGCATGAAAGGCCAAATATGGCTGTCTTGTGTTAGGCTGAAAGGGTCCAGCAGCTGTTCTTCACATCACTTGTCAGTTGGATTAGTCATGCCTTTACCCTCTGCCGAATGATGTCTCCTGTGTGTTGCTGTCGAATGTCCATCTTTCTTAATTAAACAAAGGGGCCTGTCCTTACCCAGAAGAGTTAGCATGTGGCCTTAGTTTAGACCCAAACCCCAATTGTGACCTGTAACTGTCTGTGCATGTCCATCCTGATAAGAAGAGTTTCCAAGCATGTGATTGGGAGAGCCAAGTCTAAGAGAGGGAGACTGCGGGTCTGTGAGGGAGACAAAATGTCATGAGAGTCTACCCCAGCAAGTGGAGGAGATGACTTTGACCATGTCTTGAGTTGGTCCAGGCCACTACTATCCGGCCTCAGACCAGCCAGCAACTCATGTACCGATAGGTAAATTAACTTGAGGAAAGCCTCATTGATTTGTCTATTCCTGCACCTCTACCAGCATCAAGAGCCGACCTCAACACCACCCGACCATCCCAATCGGTAGCTATGGGCAGCTACATTGTAAGGCCGCTCTGGGCAATTAAACCAGTTCATCAGAGCAATTTAAAGACCAAGCATTACACTGATGCGAGTATGAGGCTCTCACATAAAACCATCAGAAATGTGTGTTTTCTTTTAATCCTCAATCTACCAGTTACTCAAACTAACGATTGTGTAGCCCACCAGCTAAAAACTGATCTTAACTTATCAAATGGAAAGAAAATGGTCACAGCAAAACAGTGAAAGGTGCTTAAGACAGACAAAGCTTTTTAAAAAATGAGTAATAGTTGATGTCGCGGAGCGACAATAGAGAGAGATTAGAAATTCGGGAGTGACGTGGCATAGTGACGCTATGGGTAAAATCACGTGTTATCTGACGCTTCTGTTGGGACGGTTGGAGTGGGGCCCTAATTTGTGCCACTGGGTGGCAATATGAAGATTACGCCATCTTCATTTATCTGTTCTCGCCACTGAGGTTTGTCAAAACTGGCTTTGGGAGATCGTTCAGGGAACGACTGGCGGGAAGATTCGGATATCTTCAAAAACTCTTCGCTACTGGGGACTGAGAGAGTCGGCCGTGGGGAGAGCGTTGTGTGGGCTACCGTCAGAAAGATTCGGGTATCTGCGTGTCGCCAGCGGGAGTCTGGAAGACTGGCCTTGGGTACGCTAAGTTCTTTGGTAGAACTGGGATAAGGAATTTGCTTGCCACAGGGGCGAGAACACGGCCTGCAAGGAAACGGTCTGAGGCAAAAAAAAAAAGGGGGGGAAAAGGGAGAAAAGAGAGAGCTACGGAGGAGCACAGGGAGAGAACGGGAGTAAGCCGGGAGAGTGAGTTGACGAGCGCTTCGCGGGTTGTCTACCGCGAATGTGATCGAATTGGGCTGCAAGACGTGCATCGGGGACACTGTGGAGGAGTGAATTGGCTCGTGCGTCGAGCGCTACACTCCACAGTGATCTTGAGAGCGAAGTTCGGAGTTCGAGGTCGGCGGTTGCTGGGAGCAGCATTCCCTACTGGAGGACGAGCGAGGAGGCGTCGCCCTAGGAATCTACTGGAGGACGAGCGAGGAGGCGTCGCCCTAGGAATCTACTGGAGGACGAGCGAGGAGGTGTCGCCCCAGGAATTACCTCGACGGTGGAAGCACTGGGTACTGGAAGCGTTTGCCACGACGGGGAGAAGGATACCACGGGACGGACCTTCAGCAACGTTTCTACAGAAATACTCGGCGAGCGAGGTCGAGGACTTCTATTCCATGGAGTGAGCACAGCTTGGGAGTTGTGAGGGTTCGGGAGCATCCTCCGAGGAGGAGGCGATGCGTGTGTGCTGTGTTTAGTGTGGTGAAGTGTTCACTGGATTATATTGAGCTCAGGAGGAGGAGACTCAAATCGGGTAAGGTGTTGAACTTCTACATTTTTTTCCTCTTAGTATCGAGGTTCGTCCTCGTTCGGAACACGGGGGACAGAACTCGAGTTAACAGGAAGTGAGAAGTGCGTTCGGAACCGCAGGGACTGGTCGGGACTGAGCTATCGATACTGTGTGACGTCACGGTTGGGGGGTAGAGGTCAGCAAGAGGGGGTTTTGGATTATAAGCAGAAAAGTGACTTTGGCTATCTGGGGTGTGTGCCAAAGTGAAACGGGGTCTTTTGTGGGAAAAAATAGTACTCTCTCAGTGGTTTGAGAGGGAAAGCAGTTTTTCCCAACGTTTCACGTTAGAGAGTTTTGGGTGGAACTCCGAGTGTAGTTCCAGGTTCCTGTGTGATTAGAGAACACTGTGGTTAGATTGTTGTATTTATATGCGACCACGCTCGAGTGAACTTGCTTCACTCTAGCGTTGTCAACCCCTTAGTTTTGAGTTGTTTGGCCTGCAGCGTTTGTTGACATTTTTCGTCTGTTTGACTTTGCTCATCTAGAACAGCCGCCCACGTTCGAGTACAGTGGTTCTCGAGAGTGTCACATCGAATTAAAATTGTTGTTTACCCTTATTCCTGCTCAGTGTCCTTTATTGAGGTAGTTGTATTTATTTTCTTAGTTATGAAAGGTCTCTCCAGTTATGATGGTAGGGTTTAGCTTGTAAACCCCTACTGGGTGTAACTCTCCATTAGTGATTCGATTATTCTTTTGGGGAGAAGGGCAAAACACCTAGTAAACCGCGACAGTTGAATATTGTCAAGTTGCAGAACTTCCAAGCTTCTCATCTATTGACGCATTCCCAATGCATATAATCATATGAACCTATGCAGCAAACATTGGAATTGATGATGTGTCTGCATGATTTTCCTTGTTGTATGGGGGGAATATGGAATCCAGAAAAATTACACTTAATTTATACATTTAGTACTTCATAAATACTATTTAAAAATATGTATATTTTCCAGTAATTCCTGGGATGAGATGCACAAAAATACTACTGCCTCTTGAATGAGTTAATAAACGACTGCTTACATGGGAACGTAGTAGAGACTGTTGAGGCAGCTTTCTAGACGATCTGGCAGAAGATCCACTGATGGATGGAAATCATCCACCAACCATGACTGAGTCTGATGGAATGCAATGTTCAGAGCTAGAGTAGTCACATAACGAGGTACTTCCATGTTTTTGGTGACATTCACTAGAGTCTTGTTTTTGCCAACTTTCCCAGGAACCTGGTTTATTGTGGTCAGAATCAGCTCTTGAACCACCAAGGAGGCAGATGGTAGACTAGCCTTGGACACACCACTGATGAACAGATGGCTGAAGTGATTATCCCTCCTTTTATCTGGAAACTGAAACAGAAAACAAAAATATCCTGCCTAAAACTGACAGCGTATTGGCAAACTTTCAAGAAGGTGGGATTTGTGTCTAACATTTGGGATCTAGAATGACAGTCAATAAAGATGACAACAGTGATATCCCTTTCACAATTCAGTAATGATAAATTTAAGAAATATGAGAGTGATGAGGAAGATGACGATGATGATGATGATGAAGAAGAAGAAGAAGAAGAAGAAGAAGATGATGATGATGATGATGATGATGATGATGATGATGATGATGATGATGATGATGATAATGATGATGATGATGATGATCATGAAACTGAAAGAGTTTTCCTGAGCTGCATTTTCTCTGGCACGCTATTGAGAGTAGCATATGGTTGGAGCTATTGATGACCCTCTCTTCAGCTGGAACCCCTGGCTGCTGGGCCTATTGGACCTCTACAGTTGAGCAGCCAAGGGCTCCCCTAAGCAGTCAAAGAGACTACCAGGGAGCATCAGAAGGGGTTCAGATCACACAGAATTTACTGGCTATTAAAATCTGGAAGAGTGAACCCAACCCATGCAAAACAACCTGGTGGCCAAAGGCCATATCCACTTGCAAGAACATTACTACATATACCTATCACCAAAACAAACAATCAACTTCTATCATTCACTCACTATTTTGTCTGGCAAGGTAGTCTTCTGAAGAAATGATGTCATACAGTATATGTGACATCATTCACTATGGACAATTTACAGGTCATGCTTTTTCTATTTCAAACCCACCCATCCACCTACCCAATCCATCCCTGCCCACTCTCACATCCCCCATTCACCAACCCTATCTCTAAAAAAAACACAGAAAAAATAGCCCCCTCCCCCCATCCCCACCCCGCACCGCCCCCCAAAAACTTCCCAGATTCAGTCATCTGAAGAACCTGAATATAATTGGACAGGCCAACAGCTACCAGCACAGCAAGGAAAGTTATCTCTACCCATGCATTTTGTGCCAAGTCCACAGGGGTGTTGACAGTCACTTTCTGCAGCTCCTTGATAAATGTGCTTCACCCAAAGAACATGATCAGACATTATCAGAAACTTTCTTACTCCCTTTAACAGAGAAGTATTATTTTTCCTATGCTGAGAGTGTTTTTTTTCTGTGCTGCTGTTCAGCCAACATGACCCATATCAATATATGTATACAAATTCCTTGGCATATTCAACAACATGAAGATGGTTTCATTTTGGGGTAAGTGATTCCGTAGACTTATCAGACTCTGTTTTTTACCCACTTCAATGACTTCATCTGCAAATGCAAAACAGTAATGCCATCCATGTACGCAGCCTACCAACATCAATAGTCATGGAAGATGTCCCATTCTATGGGGCAAACAGGCTAAAAGGAAAAGAGAAAGTTATGGCTTTGACATTAACTGCCCTCTTTTCTGTGAATCGTTTGACCATGCTTGTCACTAGAATGAAATGAAAAATAGATGGTGGATGTAAAACATCAATGAAGACAGCATTCCAAACACTTTATATGCTTCAAAATGGAATCCATGATCCTGGAACCTAATGACAGTGATTTGCTATTCATTTCCTCTCTTTCACCACTTGATCTGCCTTTAACATCAGTCTGTTGGAAAGATGCTTATTATAACCATGATCATGATCACGAGAGATTCAGCATGTGTCACAACTACAGTGAAACTGATTGCACATTTGTCGAATCTGGTTAGCAGTTCAGAGAAGGATCCATTAAGGATGAATTCACATTCTTGGAAATTATGTGCAAAATTAGATAAAAGGTAAGATTTTAAACTTAGCTGTTCAGCAAAGAAATAATGAGCAAAAGTCATATCATCATGATAGATCACATCATTGTCATATTACTGTCACAAAAGAACTTCTTGTCTGAAAAATGAAACAAAACTAAACAAATTTATTTTTGGTCAAAGCTGATGGCTTACTGATAAACTCTGAAAAAAAGGTGGGTTTTATTTTCATACATCCTGTCACTATAATAACAGTAACAACAGGGATTCTTCTTCTTCTTCTCGTTTGCAGTGGCTATACTGTCAATCTGGTATGGGTAATGAATGTCATTGTTTTCTCCATGTCATCGCGGCTGCCATGTAGTTTGGTCTGCAGGGGAGTTGGTAATGGCCACACTTCCCTCCTTTCTTCCTCAAGTAAGGGACAACTCTGGAGTATGTGTTCTGCTGTTTGGTCTTCCAGACCACATGCGCATGTTGGTAATGGTGCCAGCCTGTACTTTCGGATAACAATAGCCAAGTCACTTCTGCTATTCAGCAAATACAAAATCAAGAACAACAACAGTTGAATAATATATATCTTGTTCAAACCACCCTGCAGCTTAGTCAACTTTTTCTTCTGCCTGAAGCATGGTGAGACTATCAGATGTATATATATTCCATCCCAACTTTGCATATTATGGTGAATTTGCATGAATTTGCAGCTTCAGTCATATGTGCTTCTCCAATTCATCCAAAATAATGATAACAATGAAAATACTAAAGAGAGGAAATGGAAAAAAGCACAGGGAAAGACTTGAAAGTCTAAAGACATAAGGGCTTACCAGGTCCCTGTTAATTGACTGCATTTCTTTCTGGACAAATCTGTGCCATTCTGGGGATAATGCCTGAAAAATGGAAGTAGCAGCAAGAAACATGAGGGAAGTAATGATATTTTTACAGTTTTTACAGCTCATGAATTTTAAAATTGTTAATTTAATTGTGCGACCTGAAACACAAGATTTTTTTTATTTTTTTTTTTAACACAAGATTAATTTAGGAGAATTTTATCATAGTAGCCATTGCGCAGTAGCATACTCATTATGTAGAGTCCTAGTACCTTTTCTGTCCATCCTCTGCAGTTCTGGCCAGTACTGGATAAACTGAGCTGCTTTCCAGAAGACTGAGCAAAAAGTACTGTTCAAAAAGAGCTACCCATCCAAATTTAGGACTGATTGCAAGACATGACTCATTTTGCATGGTTGTCTGTTGATTGTTACCTACAAATAGGACCCACTGTATCATTGCGAACTGCATTTAGTTGCTGACCTATTTGTACATCAGACTGGGACATATTCCTCAGAAGAACTGACTCTCTTGCAAACTGTGGAAGTGAACTGCTGCATCCAAAATTTCTGTGGAACCAAATTTCTTGACAGCCAAATAGCAAAAACAACTTCGGAAAAGTACAAGTGTGCACAAATGAACTATGTGATAGTATTATCAATGAAATCTTTGGAATCATATGAGTGAGTGGCACACAGCTATTTTAGGCAACAAATCAGCATCCAGATTTGCACAGAATTTAGTCACGGTTCTTTAGCACAACCACACAATAAATCACGAGAGAAAAGTGAAAAACATACCTGGACAACAAGTTCTCGAGATATTTCTAAATACCACACATCCCTTCCAGTGAGGAGACTTTGTTTCAAATCCTCCTGTGTTTCAGGAAGAATCTCTGGGAAAATGTCTTTCATCAGGTATTCATTTAACTGATTTCTGATAGCTTCTTTTCGGCTTGGCACATCAACACTGATGGGGATGTAACTAGCTTGGAGATATTCCACAGTCATTTCCCAAAACTCCAAAACCTGTTGCAGCAGTTTGCCGTGTTTAGAAAGAAGATATCTGCCAAAGGGCGAGCCAGCAACTCTGTAACAGAGGGAATGATTTTTTTTTTATGAAGTGGGAGAAAGCATACATGTCAAATCCATTTTTTGGCAAGGGTTTCCATCGGATGAAGGGGGCATTGAATTATTTTGTCAATTAGATGCACCCAGGTATCTTTCATCACACAGTCATAATAAAGGTATCCATCTTGACATAAGACTCTGCTTTTTCACCTCTTAGTTGTCCAGCCAATCTAGTGCAATAGTATAACAAGATGACAATAAATAAGTACAGCAGTTTGTTATCTGTCACTTTTTAATAGGTTATCATTTGTGCACTTGGAAAATGGAAGTTTAATCACTGCAAAGAAACTCATTTACTGCTGGAGCAAATGTCATGAGTTAACTTGAACCTGATTATTGAAAAAAGCTACCATTATGAATGCCTGACAACAAATATCCATGAACCTCAACAGAATTTTTAGCATTATCCAAGGTTTCAGAATCTTACTTGTCACATGTAATGCCAAGGAAAACTGCTACATCTACACTTGACTTAGTAGTACAAGAGCTTGCACTGAGATCCAGGAGATATCTCAAAGGCAGTGGAAGTATTGGTCGAAAGCAAGACTCCTTCAAGCCTGTGATGTAGACTTCAGCAGCAGTGTCGTCATAGCTGCAGCTGCATGAGCTTTCTGATTCTTGTGTGTGAAACACATTTTTTTCACTCTTGGACGAAAAGGCGGAAAAGAGTGTTCTTTCTGAGGAGCTTGAGCCCATGCCCTCCATGTCAAACAGAGAACGGTCCAAGCTGAAGACATCAGGAACCACAATGGGATGACTCTGCAAATAAAAACAAAGCAAAATTTACTTCTGTCATCAGTCTAGTGGCAGTAAAGTCATATTTTTAAAATTAGTAATCAATTGCTGTTCATTTGCATTTTCCACTTAAATTGGCATTAAAGCAACTGCAAAATATAGAATTAAAAACTATCTAACATGGGGAAGAAGAAAAATAGTCTACGCGATCCCATGTACATTTATTTTTAATGGGACGTTGACCTTAAATTTCACTAAATGGGGGGGGGGGGGGGGGGGGGGGGGGGAAGAAGAACTCTACATGGCAACATTACATTCTTCAGGGCTATGAAGTTTTTCAAGGAAATAAGACTACTAATAAGAGGCCTTATACAATCAAAATTTCTATAATTATATGAAGTTAAAAGGAATGAAACTCTACATGGCAACATTACATTCTTCAGGGCTATGAAGTTTTTCAAGGAAATAAGACTACTAATAAGAGGCCTTATACAATCAAAATTTCTATAATTATATGAAGTTAAAAGGAATGAAAACTGCCTGTATATTTGAAGTCCTGACCTGATATCATACAAATGTTCCAGGTCAATATGAATACATTTTCATCAATCCAGTGTTCAGCCAGGAAGTGAAAAATGACAATAATGAGATTTTGGTCTTTGCTGTCCAGCTGTCAAGTGCAAAAGACATGATGACCACAATTGTAATAACCAATACAGTTCACTATCATAAACCATGATCAAAGACCTACATATATCATCTGGCAAAGTCAAGGACGATAACCTGGCATGTGTTCAAGATAGTTGCCATGTTAGAGAGGTGCATGCAAATCAGTCACTCACTGAGCCCAGAGTCCATGTGCAGTAGTGACAAAACGTGACTAACAAAGTCATCCTGAACAACCATGTAATGTCACGTCTCTATCTTAGACATGCGCCAGGTAATGTTGTAGTTTTCCTATCATTCAACTTAGTTCAAGGTTATTGGTCAGGCTGTAGTTCATGATGACTATTGCTGTACTTGACAAAATATTCAACAAGATGGAAAGTTGGTGTGTGTGTGTGTGTGTGTGTGTGTGTGTGTGTGTGTGTGTGTGTGTGTGTGTGTGTGTGTGTGTGTGTGTGTTTCCTGGACTTATTTAACATTCTCTGAAATGAGTGACATTTAAGGGTATAAAATATAAGGAAAATAATCCCATCATGTATTAAATGTTCAACCAATATGGAAGTGTCTTAAAAGTGTGGGTTTGTCTTTCAAGAATGAAAAGTATACATACTAGTGAGCTTCTTGAGGAAACATTCTCAGCCATCTTCCTCTCTTCCTCTTCCCATAGGCTGTCCTCTTCAAAGGCTTGAATGATGCCAAAGATATCCTCCACGTCAAGAGTGTCGAACTGTAAAATATGCAGAAAAGCAGATCACAGCAAAAGGAAAATTGCATTGCTATTGGAGTGAGAGTGAAAATAAACATCACTACCATCTACATATTCATCATTATCACTGAAAAAATTACACAACCACTTGCATCATCATTTTTATGATAGAACTCTCTCTCTCTCTCTCTCTCTCTCTCTCTCTCTCTCTCTCTCTCTCTCTCATCAATGATTCTATTAGCCTGGATGTACCATGGCCTACACATCCTCATGGCAGCATCACTGTGAATGTGATGGGTTCTGCTGGGAAAGTTCTAGATCAGTCCTTACTATCAGTTCACTATGAAAAGGATCACAGAGTCCACTGTTCAAAAATTAATTCAAGTTTGAATAAATAACCACAGCTCTTCACTACTACCCCTTAGCATCTGAGCCCTTTGGGGTGCAGATTGAAAGCAAGAATCTTTGCAAATGACTTAAGTTCTCATGTCCATGTTCAGGCAGTCAACACTACCTCAAGTTGTTTAACCAACTTGTCTTTCCTTTTCCCCATATTTTCAATGTGAGTTGTTCCCCAGTGGTGCAGAAGAAGGGCAAGTATTTCTGCACTGCACTGGTCTTCACATCTGCACATCTGAGAGGCCAACGACCCATCTCTGCTCCCACCTTCTATTTCCCCACTGGGTATGCAGGTTGTGTTCTGGATCTTTTCAGTTTGTGTTTTTGTTTTAGTTATGTACATTTTTGAAAGCACCATTGGAAGGCAATGGCCCCTAAAATTATACCATTTTTATGCTTTTCATGTTCTCTGATTAGACTTTGTTCAACTTTGGGTTAGTCATACTTTTCATGAAAAAAATCTAAATAAGTGTACACATATATCAAATAATGTTTAACTCATCAGCAATAAAACCCTATAGGCTGGAAACTTTCTGCATTATTTTCCTAAGGTGCAATATGCTTGCAGCTTCATCATGAATCACAAACTATCAAGGCTTGCAGAGACATTAGTTTAGTATCACTTTGGGTATCTTTCCAAACTTCAGTCAGGATAAGAACATTAAAAAAAACCAATTAGCCATGTCTACTTCAAGATTATGAACAAGTTTTAAACAACAAAGCTCCTTACCAGATCAGAGCTATCCTGGTCCTGGACCTCATATTTTGTTGACCACTCCACTGACATACTGTCGCTGGTATACCCTGGGGATCCACCAGATGCTTTTGCAGGTGTAGAAAACTCATTGATATCCCCATCATGACATGGATGTCCTCTGTGGATTTGTGGCATTGTGAAACATTCACTTGATGGCTGGGCCCTTGGCATCGGACTTACTTGAGCTGATACAAGAGAAGGTGACCTTGCAAATGAAACAAGATTTGTGCCAGCATCTGCTCTGTGCAGACTGAATGACCTTTGGCTGGCATCACTCCTTACATCATGGAGAAATCCTTCAGTGGATACTTTGGAACTGGCTGTGTGTGTTTGGGATAGCATAACAGATGCAGATCTGTCCTGTATCCCATGGACCCAAGGCACTGTCATACATTCTTTTGATGGCTGGACACTTGGCAGAAGACTTACTTCAGTTGACAGATCAGAGGATGCTCTCGAAAATGAAAGTAACTGAGTTCGAGCATCTGTTCTGCACAGATGGAATGACCTGGAGCTGCTGTCAGTTTCTGCATCATGAGGCACAGTCAAATTTTCTCTTGATGGCAGAGTATTTGCCATAGGACTGACTTCATTTGATAAAGTAGGTGACAGTGTCCCATATGAAAAAATCCAAGTACGACCATCTGATCTGTGAAGACAGAATGACCTGAAACTGGCTTCCCTTCTGACATCAAGGGATGGTCTAGCGATGGTTGTCTGAGGACTTGCTGCATTTGCTGAGTGCAGAGTGTTACTTGTCTCATTTCTTATTGAAGTCCCTTCACTTGACACATCACTAGAAAGGATCCCATGATTAAAAGGAGTGGCCATATATTCTCTTGATGGTTGAGTATTTGGAATAGGACTGACTTCTGTTATCATATCAGCAGGTGTACTGGCAAACGAAAGAAGTCCAGTTCGAACATCTTTTCTCTGCAAACTGAATGAACTTTGGCTGGTATCACTCCTTTCATTATGGAGTAATCCTTCAGAAAATGCCTTGGGACCTGCCATGCCTGATGCAGATCTGTCTTGTCCTCTGTGGATGAGAGGCACTGTTACACATTCTCTTGATGGCTGGGTGCTTGGCAAAGGACTGACTTCAGTTGATGCATCAGCAGGTATTATTCCAGATGAGAGAAACTGAGTGCAAGCACCTGCTCTGTGCAGATAGAATGAACTTTGGCTGGCATCACTCCTTACATCCTGGAGTGATCCCTCAGAAAATGCCTTGGGACTTGCCATGTCAGCTGTGTGCAGCATGCCTGATGCAGATCTGTCCTGTCTTCTGCAGATGAGAGGCACAGTTACACATTCTCTTGATAGCTGGGCACTTGGCAAAGGACCGGCTTCAGTAGACATGTGAGCAGGTCTTATTCCAAATGAGAGAAACTCAGTGCAAGCATTTGCTCTGTGCAGACAGAATGACCTCTGGCTGGCATCACTTCTCACATCATGGAGTAACCCTTCAGTAGATATTCTGGGACTTGCCATTTGTGTTGGGGTACTTGGCAGAGGACTGGCCTTTGAAGACAAATCCGCAGGCAAGGTTGATAATGAGACAATTCGAGAATGGCCACCTGCTCTGTGTAGAAGAAAGGATTTGATGCCAATGTCACTTCTTGTATCATGAGGCAATCGAGCAGCGGATAGTCTTGTACTTGCTGCATCCTTTGGATGTTGAGTGCTTGATTCAGAGCCATCCTGCTTTATTGGAAGACCTTCAGTTGACTGACAGGGCATTGCCACATGGATGATAGGCATAGTCAAACACTCTTTTGATGGCTGAGACCCTGCCACTGAAGGCGGTTCACTTGATACATCAGAAGGCATTGTCCGAAATGAAAAAATATGAGTTTGGCCATCTGATCTATGAAGACAAAATGAACTGACCCTGGATTCCTTCCGGACATCAAGAGACGATGTTCCAGTGGACACTCTGGAACTTGCATTATCCTTGGGATGCAAAACATTAGAAGATCCAGTAATATATTTTCT
>JAWQFJ010021864.1:10000-15000 GCA_034096865.1 Theodoxus fluviatilis
CGTTTCCCTACGCGGTTATTATGAGACGGATAACGAGAGAAATAGATGTTTCACTTGTTCTTAATCTAACCATATTTAAATAAACCCAGATTTCTCCGTCCCAGGGATAGAACCACGGCACTGCGCCTCACACATCGTCCAACCCCAATGTGGGATGTTATATTGGCTGCAACCTTGAGTCGTTAGCTTTGGTTTAAACGTCTACGACGGGCCAAAGCAAAAAGACAAAAAGTATTTACAGGAACTTCCCAACCCTTCAAACTTGTTTTCTCTAACCAGTTCTAGTGACTTTCGTGATCACTGGTCTAACATAGCCTACGAAGGCTGATTGGCCGTTAAACTTCAGCCATCAGCCATCTGTCTCAGCAATTCAAACACATCATACCAAGCTCTTTGAAAGCTACCTATGTGGGCTGGGGGTAAGAATAGGTTATGCGCTCTCCCTATATGACTCGTATGAGATTAATAAGTGGAGAAATCGTGACCTGATTTGCTCTTACTTTAAACTCTTCTAGTGGTTTCGTGATCAACGACTTTACATAGCCTACAAAGGCTGATAGGCCGTGAAACGTCCATCCATCCATCCATATATCCATCCATTCATATATCCATCCATCCATCCATCCATTCATCCATCTATCCATCCATCCATCCATTCATCTGTCCATCCATCCATCCGTCCGTCCGTCCGTCCGTCCATCCATCCATCCATCCATCTAAAACATCCATCATTTCCATCCATCCTCCATGCATTCATCCATTCATCCATCCACATATCCATCATCCATCTTTTGAAAGATATGAGAAAGATCACGTAATATTTTGCTTGTTCAAATTACAAGTAGCGTATGGTTCTTTTTCAAGGGTATCTATCAACTGGTCGTTAAAATATTTTGCAACAGAAAACGAAAGTGCAATGCGTTCATGTTTTCATAGGTACTGAATGACACAAGCTGTTTTACGAAAAAAAACCATTATTTTGCTCAGACATGCGTTTGTTTAACAGGACCTAGGGGTCAACACTGGAATTAGTCATGCAGAATAAAGACGACAATGAGTGCCTTATACACAAGCCAGTCAACTTTAGTTCGGAGAACACCAGCAAAGCCCTACCTAGTACACGCACGGCTCACTGCGCTACTTACCATCACAAGAATGATATAGAGCATGACCCACTACTTCAGAACCATCCCCACCCCTACCCCCAAAAAAGGAGACTGTAGATTACGTCGGAAACTTGGCGCTCTCAGACGACACTCAAATCGCGAATGAGTCCAAGAATATTCAGCAGAATCCGAGCTTTACCAACCACTTCTGACCAGAACAAATCGTGGACTACATGGGAAATTTATACCACTCAGTCGACAGGCAAACCGACAACAGTCAGCCAGCAGACGACACAACAACAACAACAACAACAAACACAACAAGGAGATGAAGGGGCGTCCTTGCACTCTCACCACTTCGCAAGTTTGTTTCCAGAAGGAGAAGTTTGCGTGAAGCCTTGGCGCGGAAGAGGCGAAATGTTTTACTACCAGCAGCTGCGGAAAACAACGCCCAGAACCCTGTTTGGTAAAGCACACGGCGTATTTGCCTTCTTACGAAATGTGCATCCATAGGCAATAAAGACTTGTGTAGAGTTCGAAACTGCCTTGAAAATACCTCGAAAATCGAGAGAGCAGTCACTGCAAAAATAATTACGATCGCGCGTATCTGTCGGCGGAGAGCAACGTAGATAACGAATCCATCGCGCAGAAATGCAGGTCGTGTGAAAGCTGTTTTGTGTACATATGTACCGCGTAACAGCTCTCACCTGCACAGTGACATGCGCAAAAGACAACCGATAGACTTTAACTCCAGTCACACGTTGACATGAACGTCCAACAGCGACAATGTTTATATGCGAAGTCCAAGAAAGGGCAAAGATAGTCTATAAAGATCAAACCCTCCCAGCACATGCACAAAAACCCGCCAGCTCTTATCAAGTTAGACAGATGCAAAGCGGCCACCGCCACTGCACCTGCTGCACAAGTGCACGAGCTGTAATGCCTGCGCCCTACCTTGCTCGGATTCTGGCAGAAGGCCGTCCCTCCGTCTTGGAAGAAACCTGGGTTGCCTCGTTGTCTGACTCAGTCCTGCCTTCTGGACTCTCCAGCTTCTCTGTTTACATCCGCCAGTGGCTGGCTGCGGTGCCACCGTCTCTCGCCCTCCTGCCCTCACGCTGGCCAACGCAGCGTCGGTTGCTAGCCCTTGATGGAACTCCCCGAGTCGGGAAGGCGAGTCAATAGACCCTCGAGATCTTCTGCTCCCAGGAGTCGAGACTTGGAGGAGAGAGGTGGAGAGGCAAGGCGAGGCGAGGCAAGGCGAGGCTTCTATCAAGAGCCGTCACAAAAATTCGTCTGCTCGCCTCGGAGGCAGGCAGCCGACAGGTCGACCAGGGAAAGCGCGGGAAGTGAACTCTCCCCGAGCTGCTGGCTGGGCTTCTCCACCAGTGCTGTGCGGCGCGCTGTGCACGCGAGCGCAGAGTGGCGTAACTGATATCGATCGAGTGGAGGAGAAATAAATTGATTGAGAGATACCCAGCCTCAGATCGAACGTCCAAGAAAGGCACCGTCGACGTCACAGCCTCGGTCCGACCAATGGGCGGAGGAGGTGCTGGTGCGGACGCCCAATCGAATCAGCGGGAAGCGATATTCGAAGAGCTTGGTGGACTTCGTGAAGGTGGAGTGTTTGGGATCGAAGCAGGACCACAGAAGCGATTCCCCTGGAGAACACAAGTGTTTATTGGGATTTATTATGATGGAAATGACGGAGACGCCGGCCTAGTTGGGCCAGTGTCTTCGTCCTCGGGAGAGGAGTATTGATAGTCAACATCCACGATTTGTAAACCAAAGCGACGTCCGCTGAAAGCTTGGGGTGATTGTGTGGAGACACAACAGACCACTTCAGCGCCGTAATTTCCTTACAAGCCATTCCGGCTCTACTCCGTGTTGTCTGACTCGCTTCGTAGGTCAAGCCCTCCATTGTACGCATTAGTTCCAGGAGGCGCTGCATCGGAGAATAAAAACAAATCAGGTCTCTCAATTCAAACATGAAAATCGCGGTGACATTTTCTCTTTGTCATGCGCCGTAAGTAATACATCGCACTGAGTCACATTAAAGCGATGTTGCGACGTTGCATTACTTTTCAATCTCTACATCGTCCAGCAAGGAGAGAAAACTGACGCGTGTTGTAAGTCGGCGAGCCAAGCGAGATGTCTTGCAGCGAGATTGGCGAGCGCGAGATGCTCTCTACAACGGGCAAACAGCAGGCGAGTTTATCTAATATGGCGTCGCCCGACAGAGCTGGTTTGAAACGGGTGTTATTATTGGAGTTTCTTGACGATTCTGACCTAGATTATGACTGCATATTTTATCGACCCCAACGTCCCCAATGCGACCACAAAATCTCAAGTATTTACAACGCTGTTCTGTGAAATTACCAATCATGATCATCATGATGATCATGTAATGTGTTGATTGTTGCTGCCATACCGAAGCAGACGACTAATGTGGAACTAGCGCGGAAAGAAACGAGCACAACTGAAACAAACTAGTAGAATTCCACACCCTCCCTATTCCCATTCCACGTAAATTTACTCAAGAATAGGTTTGAGAATACTGAAAGAACACTTACGTTTTAATATTCTGTCCCATTCCTCCGTCGCAACGCGACAATTTTGAAAAAAGTCCCATCGAGAAACAGAATTCCAATGCGGGTATTCGCCATTTTGTTTTAGCCCGCCAGCTGCGCGAGCTGCAGAAAATTGGTTCGCCAAGTCTTGCGAGCCACTCGCCGCCTTACAACGGCATGGCTAGCCCCGCTTGCGAGATACTCGCTTGGCTCGCTACTTACAACGCACGTCTGGATGCAAAAAGATAAGCAGGCACAAGGAGAGGAGAGCCCCAAAAAACGGGGCGTGGGGGAGGGGGGGGGGGGGGGGGGGTTCTGCAAAGAAGAAGTAAGAGGAGTAGAAGCAAAACGAGACTCGGGAACTGGAAAGGAACAGGAGGAGGGAGATGACGATGACAAATGAAGATATACGGGCTATCAAATCTTGAAAGTTATGTGAGATATTGACCATGAAATCGTTACAGCTGCTTGGAGTGTGAGCAAGTCTAGTCTCGATTTCCCCAGTGAATCGTCTTGTAGGAATCGCGCAGTAAGACATGATGGGTCTATTCTTACCCCCAACCCACAGGGGGTCTATTCTTACCCCCAACCCGAAGGGAGAAGTGGAGGAAGGGAGGAGAAGCATGGATATAGGCAGGAGCTACCAGAAGAAAAGAACCAGAAGGAGAATAAAAGATAATAAACAGTTAAGTACTAGAACCTGACCGGACGATGAAAACTGCATGAATAATATTGACCAAAGATAACACAAATTGCGATGTTAACGACGAGATCGGAGGGGTAAGACGACGGCGCTGATGGGAATGTAGGGCCTACTTGTTTGTGTTGTTGATGCTTGTTATTCTTCTTGTCGTCATTGTATTGGTGTTTTGCTCCTGTCGTCATTTTATTGTTGTTGTTGCTGTTGTTGCTGTTTCTGCGTGGGTCTTATTGGCACTTATGGCGTCGGGGTCTCCGTCAACTTTGTCGTTGCCATCATCGTCATTGTCATAGTCGTCACCGTCGTCAACATTTCAGCTGCGACAACAGTTTGCATCGACGAATGACGGGGGGAGCGGCGGCGGCGATAGCGACAGAAAAGACGAAGACGAGAAGAAGAAGAAGGAGAAGAAGAAGAAGAAGAAGAAGAAGAAGAAGAAGAAGGAGGAGGAGGAGGAGGAGGAGGAGGAGGAGGAGGAGGAGGAGGAGGAGGAGGAGGACGAGGAGGAGGAGAAGGAGGAGCAGGAGCAGGAGGAGCAGGAGGAGCAGGAGGAGGAGGAGGAGGAGGAGGAGGAGGAGGAGGAGGAGGAGCAGGAGCAGCAGGAGCAGGAGGAGCAGGAGCAGGAGG
>JAWQFJ010021864.1:22500-29047 GCA_034096865.1 Theodoxus fluviatilis
GCTGTGTTCACGTTGACGGATGGCAAGGGTACAAACAAGCCTTTGATTAGCCATCTTCCTTTCGCGGTTTGCCAAAGTTTTTCCATGAATAATTCACCCCGACAAAGGAAAAAGGAGGCCCCTCTCGGAAATGATAGGGAAGGTTTTCCATCGATTGCCTCCCCTGAAGAGCGCTCTCCTGTCTTGGCTCATCACGCACGCACGCACGCGGCGAAACGTGCACTTCCGTTGCGTGTTGCGGCCAGCCTGAACTGAGGAGATGTCAGGAGACGCACTGGGGTCGAGCAGCTGCACCATCAATAGCTTCCCTGCGGGATCTTGGGCGTGAGATGCACCCCTTGTCAAATTTCGAAAATGAATGGGTCTGTGTGTGTGTGTGTGTGTGTGTGTGTGTGTGTGTGTGTGTGTGTGTGTGTGTGTGTGTGTGTGTGCGCGCGCGTGTGTGTGCGTGTGTGTGTGTGTAAGACAGCGGGTGGGGGAGGAGGGGGGGAGGTAGTCCGGGTGGTTGTATGGTGGAGTGTGTGTGTGTGTGTGTGTGTGTGTGTGTGTGTGTGTGTGTGTGTGTGTGTGTGTGTATGTATTTGTGTAGGTGTGTGTGTAGGTGGTTTGATGTTGGAGTGTATATATATATATATATATATATATATATATATATATATATATATATATATATATATATATATATATGTGTGTGTGTGTGTGTGTGTGTGTGTGTGTGTGTGTCTGTGTGTGTGTCTGTGTGTGTGTGTGTGTGTGTGTGTGTACCGGAGTGAGTGTGTATGTGAATGTGTGTGTGTTTGTGTGTGTGTGTGTGTGTGTGTGTGTGTGTGTGTGTGTGCGAGCGTGTGAGTGAGTGAGTGAGTGAGGGAGGGAGGAAGGGAGTGAGTGAGTGAGGGAGAGAGAGAGAGAGAGAGAGAGAAAGAAAGAGAACAAATACTCTATTCTGCCTACAATATTCTGTATCACGTGGAGGAGGAGCGCATCAGGACGTCTTGTCAGCGATGCTCTAGTGCATTATACAGCATTGGACATAATGTTTGGCATCGCCCTTTACGGACAATTGTGCAAATGATATATGAAATCTGAACGTCCATTCATCATTCTAAAAAAAGCAGATCTGTCCTGTTACGTAATCACAAATAGACACTGCCCTTATTCCCCTGAATCAGACAAAGCTACATGTATGTAGTCGACGTCATGGTATGCTCAGATAGATTTTTCTCGCATGATATACTTCCTGTGTCATCACCGTGTTCGCGTTGCGTTTTAACACTACAGCAACATGAAGCTCGTATATGCCTTAAAAGCCTCGGTCTTATTTTCTCTTCAACTTTTCTGTTTTTGATCTGGCTAATCCTGCTGTCCTCACAACGGCTCTTCGGGAGGGCTGTTCTGCGGTGAAAATGGGGCGCGGAATCGGATGTTTAGACACTAACAAAGCAAAAAACTCCTTTTTCAGTCCCATTTCGCGTGGCCAACTCGGCACTTCAGAGAGGAACTCCGCCGACGGAATTTCCATCCTGTCCAGAAAAAGGCGGGAAGTCCTCACAAAGGCCTTTATCTCAAGGAAGGTACTCCATCCGGGCTGCGTCCTGCAACGTCTTCGGGGCGGAACCCTAATTGAGCAAGCATTGTCCCTTTCCTCCGACTCGGGCACTCTGTCTTCCCGCGGTCCGGGAGACCCGACAGACGCGAGAGGGAAAAAAGGACAGCGTGCTGTCTTGCACTGCCGTGGGCCATGCTACCAAATTTCATTAGGCTTGGATGGTACGTCGGGACAATGGCCTCCCGCTCTCTTGTAACCGAATCAGCGGGGGAGAAGATTGACGCGGGGGAGCCGAGAAGTACAGCACCGGTGACATATTTGTAGGGTGAGAGGATGGGTGGGTCTAAAAACTGATTCGACACCGGTTTAGGGGAGGGGGGTGGGGGTGTTGCCCCCCCAAAAAGTAGTTTTTGTATTGATTGTTTTATGTTGATTCTTTTCCAGGTAGTTGCCCCTACGTCGAGAATTGAACTCAGATACTATTTTCCACTGAGTGCAAGAAATTTCAGTGGGACCCCTGGCGTGGCGGGTTAGAAAATAATCCGTCAATGTTTACATACTTCACTGCAATAATTCGTTAAAGATAGATACAGAAGAAGAAGACAAATGGAACGAAAACGTTTTCCCACTCGCAAGAGCTGGTGAAACTCATGTACGACTAGATGAATGTTTATGAACTGGGTTTTTCTTACACGAGAACAACAAAGGAGTAAAAACAACACCACCACCCCCGCCCCCCCGCCCCTGTGGGTTGGGGATAAAAATTTGACCCACTGCATCTCCCAACGCGTTTCGTAAGAGGCGAATAACTAGGGAGAGCATGACTAGATCGTATTCTAAGTCGGTCTAGTGATTTTGTGATTAATGGCCTTACACAGCATTCAAAAGCTGAAAGGCGGTAAAACTTCATTCATTAATTCATTCCTAAGACAAGATTTTTAAAAGTAGTGTCCTTTCGTGAACCGGTCAGAACTTTGCTCAGATCGTAGCTCATAGCCATCGATTAACTAACCTCCTCATTCTCATCCTTTTGATCTAATACTTCCGCACCATGATTTGAATGGTTTGCAATGCAACGTTATCGGTTTCAGTCAGGATTAAAACCACGCTCTGCGGTTGCAGTACTCTCTTAGCACATGTTTCGACCGTTCCCGTTTCCTTTAGGACTGACTGGTGTGAGTGGGGACACATGGGGGTCAGCACGGATCCATGACTGTCCAGTAGGACTGTTTGTCTTGCAAAGTCCACATCCGCCTCTCCACACTCTGCAGAAAGATACCGGTGTAGAGGAGGATTTAATCCACACTGAAATTCTTCCATGACACTTTCCAAGTGGTAGTGACACAAACTAGAAACTGGAATTTGAATTATTCATAAGTTTTGCAGAAGTCGCAAAGGCCAGAAATGTTTCACATAAGTATTAAACAGAACAAATCGCTTCAACAAGTATGACTACTGTTCTGTTAGAATGTTAAAAACTCTCAATCTCTACAGGTCTTTGAACGATGGACACGTAAGATATATCGATCACATATCTGTTGCAATACGGAGTGTTGCATGTTAGTCTGTACCACAAAGCCAGGGGCACAGTGAAAAAAGAACGATCATCAATGGTTACAACCCCGCATCTATTTCTGCACAAATCTGTTTAAAAGGTTGGGGGGGGGGGGGGAGATTCTTTCATTGCGTCGTGATATTTAAAAAAGACAAAATCAATTTATTCAATAAGGTAACAGGCAAACAGGGAGTCTTCAAAACAAACCATTTTCTATCTGTTTTCATTATTACTTTCTTTAACGTATCATCACATCATCACGTAACTTTCACACCTTTCCAAATAAAGGAATGACATTCAGAAGCCAAATAATCATCACGTGAAGGGACAAGTTGGGTTTTTTTCTTCTCCTGAAATTGAAACTATTTGTGTAGCACATGATAGTCCAATGAGGCGGTTCAAAATACATAACTAAAGATTGTCCGCGGCTAAAGTGCAGAGAAAATATCTTTAGCAAACTCAGTTTGTTTTGGGCTCAGTGAAAATCAACAAAACCCACTGCGGCATCGTCAAATGTCACTGCATTGTGAATCACACACTACACGTGTAATGAAAATGCTAAACAGGGCATTTCCTCTACATTTTTATCTTTGGTAATGAGGTCATTAGATTTTTTTTTCGTCGCATCTCTGACTAAAATGACACAGGCAAAGGGAACTGACATTTTCAAAGATTGCTCCAAGTACAACTGTACCATCCGCCGACTATTGCACTCTTCATGTTATGAAGGGTAAACAAACAAACACACACACAAACAAACAGCTCATCCGCCATAGACTGATCATACTATTTCTCTGAGCTGCACACGTTCCTCTACACCGGCGTGGATCGCATCGCAAAAGCCAACATTTCCTGATGCACCGACGTATTGGAGGAGAAAATTTAGACTCTGTGGGAAAGACGACCTCGACCCATTCATAGGGAATTGTTTCTGCAAATATTGCCTCAGACGGATCCGGGACAGCGGCCCGACGGAAATTCCCGATGATAGACGGAGTTTACCGAAGCAAGCGTAGAGTACTCATACTACCGCTTCTTATACACTTTGAGTGAGGTACGAGAAAGGTTCGGATTGTTTGGTATTTGAAACTTTTTTGAAAGGTTATGCTCGGCGCCCCGAAAGAGTGACCTTGGGCGCGTTTGTAAGGCGTAGAATCTCGAGAGAATCTCGAGGGCTAGGAGTTGCCTACGTTTCTCGCTCATTAGCCGTAAGTGCGTCTCGCTCGCCCTCGACTAGCCATCGAGGCGAGCCATTTGCTTAACAAACACGCCTCTTGCGTTACATGGATCCTGCAACGGATCAAAAGAAAAGAACACCATGCTGTAGATGCGATACGATGCGGAGGTTGAACGCATTTGACGGTTAACGTTCTGAGCATAGACCATGTGATTTCCTTCGCCTTCTGTTCTTTTCTGAGGGACCTTCTCAAATCCTGCGACCTAGATCGACATAATGTTCTACATTTAATTAATGTACATATTTGAATAGTTGTACAGATCTTCCAAGCTATGCCATTCGTGCCTATGTTCAGTAACTGATCATTTCTACCGACTCTGATGCAATCCATCTGCATGATACAAGACTAAAAAATATTATAGTCAGATGTATTCTTTAAAGCAAATGCGTCAACGTTCAATGATTAACGATTATATAGAAACTTAACAGCAAATGTGCATATTACGAAGAGGAGAAAATGATAGAATATTTGCAGAAAAAAAGACAAAACGTCGTCGAACGAAACCCCTCCACTGCAATGACATCCCAGGTGAGTCTTCATCGGAGCGATGTGCAATTCAATTCATCAAAGCAATACGAGATGAAAAGAAAATGTCAAGCGGTCTAAAGCAAACCTGGCCGTCTGAAGAGCCTCATGAATGAGTCGTCTGCCTCCTGCAAGAAAGGGCAGCAGCAGCAACTTCGGCTACAGCGCGAGTCCTATCCTGCAGTGGAGGTCTTCCTTTGATCTCGTCTATTCCAAGAGCGCGATGCTGTCACTCAAAACAGGCCCATTCTATAACGGTTTGCCGACGTGCATCGAAAAACGCTGAAGGAAAACGAGCGATGTCGAGCCCGGGCGGAAGTGATCAGTCTCGATCGACGGAGCGCATGGGCGGTGGTCGCTATGGCAACGCGCCTTCGGCTCCGCCTGGATCCTCAAGTCTCGAAGCGCTCCATGAGAGCGAAAGATTTATTGTGAAAATAAGGCGTCCCACCGCGGTGGAGAGTGGACGTTTTGCACGAGCCTTTTGCCGTCATGGAAAGCGGAATCAATGGCTCTTGCCGACGCCCGACCGCCATGTTTTCCCTCAACATCCACCGGATGCGCTGATAGACGCGAAGTGCGTCTGCATTTTTGTCAGCGGAACCTCGGACTTGTTGAACTGAGCGCTGCCCGAGGGCAAGAGAAGACTTCTCCTTGCTTTGCCTCCCCGCCCATTTCTTTGTCTTCTGGACCGGAGTCGATTTGGACAAGGGGACAAGACAGAGTTTCATTCGCAGATGATGCAACTCTCCTCATGTCTGGGATTTCTCTGTTCCAAAGCTAAGCGTGCGACGGTGCGTTGCCCAGGGCCTCTTTTTGCCTTCTCTTGACTCTTCTGGAGAGTGCGAGAACGGTTCGATGGAAACTGCATACAAAAGGGGGGCGGGGGGGGGGGGGGGGGGGGTTAACAAGGTGTTTTTGTTAAATTGGAGCCGGACAAAGATGCCTCTGCAGATAGCATCTGCACTTTTGGCAAATTCTGTCAATATGGAATATCGACGTCAACCTTGTGATCTACTTTCATGCCACAACCTGCTCGTTGAAACATGGGATTCTTCACCTTTTTTTCCCTCGCTACCGTTCAAACGTCTGGGCCCTTCCTCTCCATTAGAACAGATGCCCCTGCTCTGCTTCCTGCAGCGAGACAGCGGGACACATTTCCTATCAGCTGGAACGGGATGTGGGGAGATGAGAAGAGGATCTGTAGAGATCTTGGGCCAGCCTCTCTGAGACTTGTGGAAAAAAAGAAGTTCTCAAGCAGGGGACAGTGGGGAAGATTTCCACAGATCTCCATGCCGCCATTCACGGAGGACATCCTGGGGCGCGAGAAAGGGCAGACAGGGACGATGGCAGCCAGGAGAGTTTGTCTACTTGTTCCGCTAGAACCCGTGCCCTCGTTCCCCTCTGTAGTTGTTCCTCGTAGGTTTTTTTCCCTCCCCCAGACTCCAGCTAGTAATACCCAGTAACTATTTTTCTATTAGCAGTTGAATTTTGGGGGGTCCAATTTTCTCACCCAACAGGTTGTACTTTTGAAGTGTTGTCTACCTGTAATGTGTTTGCATAAATTATGCTAATTAGCTTTCCAATATGGCTGCCGATACAACACATCTTTGCCGGTTTGTGAAACATAACACCAAAAAAGGAGCTAATGCTGGAAACTTGTGATTTTGCACAGAAGTACAG
>JAWQFJ010021865.1:0-12500 GCA_034096865.1 Theodoxus fluviatilis
TCTTGCTCTCTCTCTCATTCTCTCTCTCAATTTCTTCTTCTTCTTCTCTCTCTCCTTCTGTATCTCTCTCTCCTTCTGTATCTCTCTCTTTTTCTCTCTCTCATTCTATCTTATTCTCTCATTCTCTCTCATTCTAAAAATAGAGGAGGTTGAGAAAGAGTTAGAGAGAGAGAGAGTGAGAGAGAAAGAAAGAGAGAGAGTGAGAGTGAGAGTGGGAGAGAAAGAGAGAAGAGAAAACTGAGAAAGAATGAAAGAAGACAGAGAAAGAAAAAGAAGGAAAGAAGAAAGTGAAAGAGAAAGAAAAACGGAGAGGGGGGAGAAGTGAGAAAGAAAAAAGTGAGAAAAGGTGAGAGAGAGAAAGAGTGAGAGATAAAGAGAGAGAAAGAGAAAGAGAGAGACACAGAGAGAGACACAGAGAAAGAGAGACAGAGAGAGAGCGACATAGAAAGAGACAGAGAACCAGAGAAAGAGAGAGATAGAGAAAAATAAAGAGAGACAGAGAGAGCGACATAGAGAGAAAGAGAGACAGAGAGAAAGAGAAAGAAAAAAATAAAAAGAGAGAAAGAGAAACAGACAGAGAAAGAAAGAAAGAGTTAAAGAGAAAGAGAGAGAAAGAAAGAGATAAAGAGAAACAGAGAGAGAGAGAAAGAAAGAGATAAAGAGAGAGAGAGAGAGAGAGAGAGAGAGAGAGAAGCAACGCAGCAGTTTTATGTTTTCGTTGCCGCCTGAAAATTACAACAGAAAACTTCAATTTTCTTTTCTCACAATCTGCAGCCTTGAAATTCGCACGCTCCACTGCAGACCCGTCGGCTCGAGGGATCTCGCAATTTCTCGTCACGAATGAACCTTCTTCCTCGGTCTGCCGTTGTGCAATCTTATCGCTCTCTCGTCGACTGCAAGCCAGCTGTGACGAAATAAGCAATTCCAGTTCGTCACGGTTGATGAATTCTTACCTCATTCCTCTGAAAGAGAGTGACGTCTTGATGGACGACAACACGTGTTCTTCCCCCTTCGCTCCATCCATCTGTCATTCACAAAGCCTGCGGGTCTGAAATCTCTTTCTTTGCCTTATCGCTTGTCGTAGATTTCATCGCTTCACTGTCGTAGTTTTATCGCGCACTGTTGAGGTGAGGAGAGAAAACCATGGCGGGTGATGATGAGATGACGTCAACGAAAAGAAACAGGACCTTCTGTCTCTGTGTGTGATGAAGGCACCCTGACAACTATCACAAAAGGCAGATTGCTGAGATTTTCTATCAAGACCACCATACGGGTATGGATGGAGAGAGAGAGAGAGAGAGAGAGAGAGAGAGAGAGAGAGAGAGAGAGAGAGAGCAGACATTAATTCATGCATGTAAGAATTAGACAATGTGCGTATTTTACTCTCTGTTCTTACTTAAACACAACATTTTAATTAAATGATCCCCCGACACACACACACACACACACACACACACACACACACACACATACCACACACACACACACACACACACACACACACACACACACACACACACACACACACACACACCACACACACATCAGTCTTCTGACATCCATTGACACATATTTCATCGTTCATACGTGACACTTGAGAGCTGCATACTTGTAGGTGACGTTGCCACAGTAAAGACAGTAGTGTACAGTGTATAGTGCCTCCCTTCCCATTAACTGTGTCCTACTGACACTAATGAATCTCAACGTGCACGAAGAGAACATTTTGGATCCTCGCCGAGTTTGTTAAATGTAGATGGCGAGGAGAGTCATTTTCATCTTTAAAAAATCTTTTTCATGAAACAAAAACTGTGGTAGCAGTGTTCCTGCGTAGCATGGTTCGAGTTAGTGCCGAGAGGTCTTGTCTTAACTGGACGAACAACTGGTTCGCGAACCTATTCAGCGAACAAAATATCACGCACAAACAGATCGCCTGCGAACTTGTTCGGAGTTCTGTAGTTCGGACGAATCCATGTTTTGTTTCTTAACTGACTGTGATGCTGTGCATATGTCACTGACTGTGACGCTGTGCATACGTCCCTGACAGTGATACTGTGCCTACATCACTGACTGTGACGTTGTGCATACGTCACTGACTATGACGCTGTGCATACGTCACTGACTGTGACGCTGTGCTCACGTCACTGCCTGAACCGAGCTGCCCGACCTTGGCCAAGCGACTTCGACGTATATTTTGAAATAAACATTATAGCAATTAAAATAAAATAAAAATATTTTTCCTTCTACGTATAGCTTTAAGAAATTAATGCTGTTCTTTGGTTGCGGCTTCTTTCATATGTGCCAGCACTTCTAGAAATAAACGTTTTGTATGCGAACATAAGAAAAAATGGCGGACAACTTGTTTGGGAGGGGTTTGTTTTATACATAATAGCAAGTCTTTGGGCGCGAAACAGCTCTCTCTAACCAGCCAATCAGCGCGAAAGTTTGAGGTGGATCCCACTACACGCTCTGGGAACCTGAAACACATTGACTGGATATCCACCAGCTAGTTCGAGAGTCGAGACATCGTCCAGTTAGGAACGGCTTTCACATACCACTGCTTTGTACGTTGTGCCCACCGTGGGTGGGAGGTAAGAATAGACCCCTTTGGAATGGGGGTAAGAATAGACCCCTTTGGAATGGGGGTAAGAATAGACCCCTTTGGAATGGGGGAAGAATAGACTCCTTTGGAATGGGGTAAGAATAGATCCCTTTGGAATAGGGGTAAGAATTGACCCCTTTGGAATGGGGGAAGAATAGACTCCTTTGGAATGGGGGTAAGAATAGATCCCTTTGGAATGGGGGTAAGAATTGACCCCTTTGGAATGGGGGTAAGAATAGACCCCTTTGGAATGGGGGTAAGAATAGACCCCTTTGGAATGGGGGTAAGAATAGACCCCTTTGGAATGGGGGTAAGAATAGATCCCATTGGAATGGGGGTAAGAATAGACCCCTTTGGAATGGGGGTAAGAATAGATCCCTTTGGAATAGGGGTAAGAATTGACCCCTTTGGAATGGGGGAAGAATAGACTCCTTTGGAATGGGGGTAAGAATAGATCCCTTTGGAATGGGGGTAAGAATAGACCCCTTTGGAATGGGGGTAAGAATAGACCCCTTTGGAATGGGGGTAAGAATAGATCCCTTTGGAATGGGGGTAAGAATAGACCCCTTTGGAATGGGGGTAAGAATAGACCCCTTTGGAATGGGGTAAGAATAGACCCCTTTGGAATGGGGTAAGAATAGACCCCTTTGGAATGGGGGTAAGAATAGACCCCTTTGGAATGGGGGTAAGAATAGACCCCTTTGGAATGGGGGTAAGAATAGACCCCTTTGGAATGGGGGTAAGAATAGACCCCTTTGGAATGGGGGTAAGAATAGACCCCTTTGGAATGGGGGTAAGAATAGACCCCTTTGGAATGGGGTAAGAATAGACCCCTTTGGAATGGGGGTAAGAATAGACCCCTTTGGAATGGGGGTAAGAATAGACCCCTTTGGAATGGGGTAAGAATAGACCCCTTTGGAATGGGGTAAGAATAGACCCCTTTGGAATGGGGTAAGAATAGACCCCTTTGGAATGGGGTAAGAATAGACCCCTTTGGAATGGGGGTAAGAATAGACCCCTTTGGAATGGGGTAAGAATAGACCCCTGTGGAATGGGGGTAAGAATAGACCCCTTTGGAATGGGGGTAAGAATAGACCCCTTTGGAATGGAGGTAAGAATAGACCCGCCCTCTCTCACGTCTACAAAGGCGAGTAAACAGTGAGATGGGGACTTGGCTTGTTCTAGTGCTAATTAACTCCAGTGATGCTCATCTTCTGTGGCCTTTTATCGCCTACTGAACCTGATAAGCCGTGTACTTCATTCGTCTCCATCACCATCTGTCCATTGAAAGTTGCTGCTGTCTGTCTCTGTCCTCTGTGTGATCCAGCAAGGATCGTATGCACCATAGGAGCTGCTTTGAAATGATTTCTTTTTCAGTCTGGCACTCATTTCTTGCCTGTTGATGTGTCTGTGTGTCTGTCTGTCTGTCTGTCTGTCTGTCTGTCTGTCTGTCTGTCTGTCTGTCTGTCTGTCTGTCTGTCCGACTGTCAATCCGTCATGATGTGTGTGTGTGTGTGTGTGTGTGTGTGTGTGTGTGTGTGTGTGTGTGTGTGTGTGTGTGTGTGTGTGTGCGCAGGCGCGCGTGTGTATCTGTTTATATCTATATGTGTCTGTCCGTTTGTGCCTGCCCCTGTGCACACATTTGCGAGCGATTCTCTCTCTCTCTCTCTCTCTCTCTCTCTCTCTCTCTCTCTCTCTCTCTCTCTCTCTCTCTCTTTCTCTCTCTCTCTCTCACACACAAACACACAAACAAAATCTTTTCTCTCTCTCTCTTTCTCTCTCTCTTTTTCTATCTCTCTCTTTCTCTCTCTCTTTCTCTCTCTCTCTCTTGCTCTCTCTCTTGCTCGCTCGCGCTCTCTCTCTCTCTCTCTCTCTCTCTCTCTCTCTCACTCACTAATCGTATTCGTGGTGGTCTAGGCAAACGCATGTAAGTCTCTTTCATCTCTTTGAAAACACTTTTGTCAATGGGTTCAAACGCACATCCTTTTCAGGCAGAACGAAATACGGTTCTTGTCTTATTGTCTGACTCCACAAATAAATCTCTGGGGAACGGCAAAACAAACGAGGTTACATATACAGCTAATGGACGGGTTTCGGAGGAGAGAATGGAGTCGTGTATTGAACGTTCCGCCTGAAGCACTGAGCGACTGGACTACAGGGAAACGCTGGAGTCTCGAAAGTGGATGGAGAGATCGCATCTCTCGTCTCTGATGCCCTTTCAAAGCGACGCCATTTTCGGCTGCCCATCTTGGCGTGCCCGTGGGTCTTGGTTTTGTTTTCAGATTTGAATGGCGTAACGAGTCGTAAGGAGCATTCTTGTTGGAAATGTTGGGAAAACTGACGTGAGTGAGTCGTGAGGAGGGAAAAGTGACGTGGGTGAGTCGTGAGGAGGGAA
Source organism: Theodoxus fluviatilis (assembly GCA_034096865.1). Lineage (NCBI taxonomy): Eukaryota > Metazoa > Mollusca > Gastropoda > Cycloneritida > Neritidae > Theodoxus > Theodoxus fluviatilis. The sequence continues at coordinate 4,995 of JAWQFJ010021865.1, forward strand.
AAGTGACGTGGGTGAGTCGTGAGGAGGGAAAAGTGACGTGAGTGAGTCGTGAGGAGGGAAAAGTGACGTGGGTGAGTCGTGAGGAGCATGCTTGTTGGAAATGTTGGGAAAACTGACGTGAGTGAGTCGTGAGGAGCATGCTTGTTGGAAATGTTGAGAAAACTGACGTGGGTGAGTCGTGAGGAGCATGCTTTTTGGAAATGTTGGGAAAACTGACGTGGGTGAGTCGTGAGGAGCATGCTTGTTGGAAATGTTGGGAAACTGACGTGGGTGAGTCGTGAGGAGCATGCTTGTTGGAAATGTTGGGAAAACTGACGTGAGTGAGTCGTGAGGAGGGAAAAGTGACGTGGGTGAGTCGTGAGGAGGGAAAACTGACGTGAGTGAGTCGTGAGGAGGGAAAAGTGACGTGGGTGAGTCGTGAGGAGGGAAAACTGACGTGGGTGAGTCGTGAGGAGGGAAAAGTGACGTGAGTGAGTCGTGAGGAGGGAAAAGTGACGTGAGTGAGTCGTGAGGAGGGAAAACTGACGTGAGTGAGTCGTGAGGAGGGAAAAGTGACGTGGGTGAGTCGTGAGGAGGGAAAACTGACGTGGGTGAGTCGTGAGGAGCATGCTTGTTTGAAATGTTGGGAAAACTGACGTGGGTGAGTCGTGAGGAGCATGCTTGTTGGAAATGTTGGGAAAACTGACGTGAGTGAGTCGTGAGGAGCATTCTTGTTGGAAATGTTGGGAAAAGTGACGTGGGTGAGTCGTGAGGAGCATGCTTGTTGGAAATGTTGGGAAAACTGACGTGGGTGAGTCGTGAGGAGCATGCTTGTTGGAAATGTTGGGAAAACTGACGTGGGTGAGTCGTGAGGAGCATGCTTGTTGGAAATGTTGGGAAAAGTGACGTGGGTGAGTCGTGAGGAGCATGCTTGTTGGAAATGTTGGGAAAACTGACGTGGGTGAGTCGTGAGGAGGGAAAACTGACGTGAGTGAGTCGTGAGGAGGGAAAAGTGACGTGGGTGAGTCGTGAGGAGGGAAAAGTGACGTGGGTGAGTCGTGAGGAGGGAAAAGTGACGTGGGTGAGTCGTGAGGAGGGAAAAGTGACGTGAGTGAGTCGTGAGGAGGGAAAACTGACGTGGGTGAGTCGTGAGGAGGGAAAACTGACGTGAGTGAGTCGTGAGGAGGGAAGACTGACGTAAGTGAGTCGTGAGGAGCATGCTTGTTGGAAATGTTGGGAAAACTGACGTGGGTGAGTCGTGAGGAGCATGCTTGTTGGAAATGTTGGGAAAACTGACGTGGGTGAGTCGTGAGGAGCATGCTTGTTGGAAATGTTGGGAAAACTGACGTGGGTGAGTCGTGAGGAGGGAAAAGTGACGTGGGTGAGTCGTGAGGAGGGAAAACTGACGTGGGTGAGTCGTGAGGAGGGAAGACTGACGTGGGTGAGTCGTGAGGAGGGAAAACTGACGTGGGTGAGTCGTGAGGAGGGAAAACTGACGTGGGTGAGTCGTGAGGAGGGAAAACTGACGTGGGTGAGTCGTGAGGAGGGAAAAGTGACGTGGGTGAGTCGTGAGGAGGGAAAAGTGACGTGGGTGAGTCGTGAGGAGGGAAAGTGACGTGTGTGAGTCGTGAGGAGGGAAAACTGACGTGGGTGAGTCGTGAGGAGGGAAAACTGACGTGGGTGAGTCGTGAGGAGGGAAAACTGACGTGAGTGAGTCGTGAGGAGGGAAAAGTGACGTGGGTGAGTCGTGAGGAGGGAAAAGTGACGTGGGTGAGTCGTGAGGAGGGAAAAGTGACGTGGGTGAGTCGTGAGGAGGGAAAAGTGACGCGGGTGAGTCGTGAGGAGGGAAAAGTGACGTGTGTGAGTGGATCGATCCGACACAGACCTCGTTTTACTCAGGCAACGATGCAGGTAACTGGCCGCGTTGTTTTGAATGTACTTTTCGTCGTCTGTACTGTGTGTATATGTATATGTAATGATAAGAATAAGTATGTGTGTATGTGTGTGGGTGTGTGGGTGTGTATGTGCGCTTGTATGCTATAATGTGGGGATCGGCATGTATGTGTGTATGTGTGTCAGTGTGTCCTTGCATGTTTGCGTGATTGCATAGGTGCGCGCGCACTTCTCTTTTTCTCTCTCTTCCTGTGTCTCTTTCTGTGTCTCTGTCTGTCTGTCTGTCTGTCTGTCTGTCTGTCTGTCTGTCTGTCTGTCTGTCTGTCTGTCTGTCTGTCTGTCTGTCTGTCTGTCTGTCTGTCTGTCTGTCTGTCTGTCTGTCTGTCTGTCTGTCTGTCTGTCTGTGTCTGTCTGTCTGTCTGTCTGTCTGTTTCTCTGTCTGTATGTGTGTCTGACAGTCTGTCTGTCTGTCTGTATCTCTCTCTTTCTCTCTCTCTATCCTTCCCCTATTTCTTTCTCTCTTTTTCTTTGTCTCTCTCGCTTTCTCTCTCTCTTTCTTTGTCTCTCTCTCTCTTTTCTCTCTCTCTCTCTCTCTTTCTCTCTCTCTCTCTCTCTGTCTCTCTCTCTTTCTCTGACTCTCTCTCTGACTCGTCTCTCTCTGTCTTTCTCTCTGATTCTCTCGCTCTCTCTCTCGCTCTCTCTCTCCATCTCTCTCTCTCTCTCTCTCTCTCTCTCTCTCTCTCATCTCTCTCTCTCTCGCTCTCTCTCTCTCTCTCCATCTCTCTCTCTCTCTCTCTCTCTCTCTCTCTCTCTCTCTCTCAGGGCACCTTATACCCACACTACAGGCTGCGGCAAGGGGAAACACGATTACATGTAGTGGCATCCAGTGCTAAACTGGTCACGTCCTCCACTCTACTCTCCCAGTCGCTACACTCTCCCCCCCCCCCCCCCTCCCCCCCCCTTTCCCCACCCTCTTTCTCCTCACCACCAGCACCCCCCACCCCCATCCCTCTTTCTCTGTGTCCTTTCCGACCCCGACTGCCCCCCCCCCCCCCCGCCCCTTCCCCCTGCAGTTGCAGAGTGCATGTGGCTGCGATCGATGGACACAGACTGATGCCATCAGGCAGCTAGAGTCTCTTGCATCAGCCTGTCTTGGAGGGAGAGAGAGAGAGAGAGAGAGAGAGAGAGATATTGATTGATTGATTGATTGATTGATTGATTGATTGATTGATTGATTGATTGATTGATTGATTGATTGATTGATTGATTGATTGATTGATTGATTCTTTATTTATCAAGGATGAAATTTTAGGCATTTCTGCCTTTCTTACAAATTGTCCTTGCTCATAAAGAAATGAAAACCACTGATAATTAAGACACAAAATACTCAGTAGCTAATCCATGTACAACAGGTGGTAAGGTATATGAAGAATATGATCAACAATGACACAGAGAGAGAGAAAGAGAGAGAGAGTGAGAGAGAGAAAGAAAGAGAGAGAAAGAGAGAGAGAGAGAGACAGAGAGAGCGACAGAGAGAGAGAGAGACAGGGAGAGAGAGAGAGAGTGAGAGAGAGAAAGAGAGAGAGAGAAAGAGAGACAGAGAGAGAGAGACAGAGAGAGAGAACGAACGAATGAACTTTATTTTACAAGGGTAGTGAATTAGGCAGTAGTGCCTTTCTTACATTCAGCCCTTGAGGCAAAATATGAAAATGTTGTAAGAAAGAGAGAGAGAGAGAGAGAGAGAGAGAGATAGAGATAGAGAGAGAGAAAGAGAGAGAGGAAGGGGGAGCTGGGGAAAGGGGGAGGAAGGGAAGAGAGAATGAGAGTAAGAGGGTGGGTGGGTGGGAGAGAGAGGGTGGGGGAGAGGGAGGGAGTGAGTGAGCGAGGGAAAGAGGGAGTGAGTGATGGGGAGAGAGAGAGAGAGAGAGAGAGAGAGAGAGAGAAGCTGGGGGGGAGGAAGGGAAGAGAGAATGAGAGTAAGAGGGAGGGAGGGAGGGGAGAGAGAGAGAGAGAGAGAGAGAGAGAGAGAGAGAGAGAGAGAGAGAGAGAGAGAGTGAGTGAGTGAGTGAGTGAGAGAGAGAGAAGCTGGGGGGGGGGAAGGGAAGAGAGTATGAGAGTAAGAGGGAGGGAGGGAGGTGAGAGAGAGAGAGAGAGAGAGAGAGAGAGAGAGAGAGAGAGAGAGAGAGAGAGAGAGAGAGAGAGAGAGAGAGAGAGAGAGTCAGTATAATATCGCAAGAATTTTACGTGTGCAATTTCTTAAGCATACTAAAATGGGTAGATAGTGTACCAGAGAAGCAAAATTCAAATATGGAACTTGACGTAACTACAATGACATATATACATAAAAATAATTTTCTAAATATCCAAATGTTAAAAACAAATAACATACAGGTAACTGTAAGTCAAAGCCTTTTGATGTACACTCCCTCCCCTACTCCCCCACCCCCAATAAGCCGGAACCTCTCCAATAGTTCAGCCAGGGGTGGCCTGAAGTAAGCATATGTGAAAAATGGACAATATAGGATACACACTTAGCCGTTCCACTGTCTAGACGTCAGATGAAAGCGTGGAAAACTATGTCATACGATGATGCCTGAGAATAGTGCGAATTTTGTCTTTGAACATGGCAAAGACTTGATACATTTTATGTCATCAGGCAGTGTATTCCACAGAGCAGCCCCAGAGTAAGATAGGCTCGATTTGAACAAATCGATGCGAGGCTGAGGCAGGAGAAATTTGTCATGTCCTCTGAATGATGACTGCTCAAATAGTTTGGTTAGATATTCTGGTGTTTGGCCATCTTTTACCTTTTTCACAAGCACACACTTATTGAGCTGCAGATGCTTATGGAGAGGCAAAATGCCAAGCATTTCCATTTTCTTTTCAGTGCCGAGAGATTTATTTGGGATCATAAGCTTAGAAGCTCTTCTGTATAGTAAATTAACTCTCTTCAAATTAGCTTCACTACAGTTATCCCACAATGTTGATGCGTAATTGATGTGTGATGCGATGTGGGCACTGAAAAATATTTTGCAGGTTTCCGTGTCTGCAAAGTGCCTCAGCTTTGACAGTAGAAAGAGATTGCTTGAAATCTAGTTGCACATCAGAGAGAGAGAGAGAGAGAGAGAGAGACAGACATACAGACATACAGACAGACAGACAGACAGACAGAGACAGACAGAGACAGACACACACACAAATACAGAGAGAGAGAGAGAGAGAGAGAGAGAAAGAGACAGAGAGAGAGAGAGAGAGCAAGAGAGGGAGAGACAGAGAGAGGCAGAAAGAGGCAGAGAGAAAAATAAACAGAGAGGTAGAGGCAGACAGAAAGACAAACATACTGGCAGACAGACAGACAGACAGACAGACAGACAGACAGACAGACAGACAGACAGACAGACAGACAGACAGACAGACACACGGACGGACGGACGGACAGACAGGATCATACACACACACTCACACACACACACCCACACACTCACACACACACACACGCGCACACACAGAGACAGACAGACAGACAGACAGACAGACAGACAGACAGACAGACAGACAGACAGACAGACAGAGACAAAGGCAGAAAGAGAGGGAGAGAGAGAGATATAGAGAGAGAGAGAGAGAGAGAGAGACATAGAGAGAGACAGAGAGACAGAGAGTTCAATTCAGATTGCTCGAGACAATTCCATTTAGTTAAATTCAATTCAGTTCAATTCATCTAATTATATTAAATCAATCACTCAATTCAATTTTTTATCAATTTAATTCAATTAATTACATTCTACTTATTTGGTTTAATTCGATTCAATTCCGCTCATTTCAACCAAATCAATTTGATCAAATCAATTCAAATATTCAATTTAAATAATTCCGTCTAATTCAGTTCAGTTAATTCAACTCAATTCCGTTCAATTTTTGGAGGTCACTTCTAAATGTACCTATGCATATGTGCCATCCTGTACCTCCTCTTCACTTCTTTCTCTCTGTCTGCCATGTCTGTATCTTGTCTCTCGCCTTTCTGTATGCCCATCCCATCTGCATTTCTGTTTGCGTGTGTGTGCGTGTGTATTAAACTGGAACTTTCTGAGTGTAGTACTCTGAACGTAGTGCTTAAAACGTCATTGGCTGTGCCTGGAATGAAAAGACGTGACCAGCCTGTTACTATAATGCCCACAGTTCTGTCTGCGAGGCTTCCACGAAAAAGGGCAGCATGAGGCAAGTCCCGCGGACTTTGGTAACCAGATGGTGCTGCAAAGGGGGCACGCCGGAAACAGAGCTGCCCGCCACATACGGGCACTCCCGTTTCCGCCGTCACAACTTGCCTGCTTATCTCCCCTGACAACAAACTTGGCAAACATGGCGGCCGGAGGTGCGTGACTGCGATAAAAGTCACGTGATTGGCGGCTGCCGGGGAGTGCCACCAACAGCGGGTGGAAGTTAAGGCCAGGGCGGGCAAGACATAGGACATGCTAATCTGAAGGGTCAAAAAGATACAGAAAGGTCAGCCGTGCAGTGTACAAGGGCATTGATGCTTTGGAGGTAGACTGGGAAGATTATGAAAATAATCGGACACTCGACAGCAGACGGAGGAGTAAATACCGATGAGGCAGACAGAGAGGTAAACTCAAAGAGGCAGACAGAGAAGTAAATACAAATAAAAAGACAGATAGGCAAACACAATGGAGCAAACAGACGGATGGACATAGCGACATATTTCCTCCATTTAAGAAAGGCATGAAGGTTAGGAGCCCACACAGAAAAGCACGTCCAATGAAACTAATACAGAGAAAACAGCAATCAAACTAATACAGAGAAAACAGCAATCAAACTAATACAGAGAAAACAGCAATCAAACTAATACAGAGAAAACAGCAGTCAAACTAATACAGAGAAAACAGCAAACTAATACAGAGAAAACAGCAATCAAACTAATACAGAGAAAACAGCAATCGAACTAATACAGAGAAAACAGCAATCAAACTAATACAGAGAAAACAGCAATCAATCTAATACAGAGAAAACAGCAAACTAATACAGAGAAAACAGCAATCAAACTAATACAGAGAAAACAGCAATCAAACTAATACAGAGAAAACAGCAATCAAACTAATACAGAGAAAACAGCAAACTAATACAGAGAAAACAGCAATCAATCTAATACAGAGAAAACAGCAATCAAACTAATACAGAGAAAACAGCAAACTAATACAGAGAAAACAGCAAACTAATACAGAGAAAACAGCAATCAATCTAATACAGAGAAAACAGCAATCAATCTAATACAGAGAAAACAGCAATCAAACTAATACAGAGAAAACAACAATCAAACTAATACAGAGAAAACAGCAATCAAACTAATACAGAGAAAACAGCAATCAAACTAATACAGAGAAAACAGCAGTCAAACTAATACAGAGAAAACAGCAATCAAACTAATACAGAGAAAACAGCAATCAAACTAATACAGAGAAAACAGCAGTCAAACTAATACAGAGAAAACAGCAAACTAATACAGAGAAAACAGCAATCAAACTAATACAGAGAAAACAGCAAACTAATACAGAGAAAACAGCAATCAAGCTAATACAGAGAAAACAGCAATCAAACTAATACAGAGAAAACAGCAGTCAAACT
>JAWQFJ010021865.1:15000-19390 GCA_034096865.1 Theodoxus fluviatilis
TGATTTCCTGAAAACCTCATAGATTAGTTTTATTAGAACACCAAATTTGTGTTTATCTATCGGGATAAATAATTGGAGTGAAATAGAATCGTCTCTTTTTACTCTCAATGGTCTTTTGATCATGTTGAATTTTGATTGGTAAAATCGTTGGAATGTGGAGCCGAAGTCACGTGACCAACCTGTGTCAGAGATACTAATATCTCTGTGTTCAGAATGATGACGACCGGCTCCAATCGCAGTGAAACACAAAAAAACGGTTGTCAACAAACCATAACTCATAAGCTTGAGCCTCGTACTTCTCGTCGTCGGCTTTCTCCATGCTGGATGCTCACATGCTTTTCAAGACTTTTCTCTGCAAGTCCAAAGAAGAGTTTGTGCTTGAAGAATCTGTTCGACTCAGAGTGAAGCAGCATCCCAACCTCATCCCAACCGCACAGGTACGCATGCGCAGAAACCAAGTTCATGAAGGCAGCCATGACAGTGTTTCTCTCCGGACTTCCTATTGTCGCCACGCAGTGCACGCGATGGCGTGTGCCTCGTTTTCGTGGAGTAAAGTCAAATGGACACGTGACCATCTACTGAGGTCTTCCCGCCCTGAACGCCGGCTGCCTTTTTGTGGAACATCGTTACATCCCTTTTGGCATTCTTTGCTCAAACTCTAGGCTGTGAGCTTATTTTTCTTGTAGACAGCAAGACCCCCATTTGGGCTAGGGGTAAGAATAGACCCCCTGTGGGCTAGGGGTAAGAATAGACCCACCACGCATCCCTACCCCATTGTCAAAAGGTGAAAGACTCTGACCAGCTGTAATTATTTCAGTGGCAAATGGCCTTACATAGACCACATGGGCTGCCAGGTCGTAAGTTCCATCTTCCCTCATCTCGTAGGCTGCAAATCATGTTCTAGACTTCATTTGATTCTAAACGGTCGCGTAACACATTTTGCCGCATATGGGAGTAATTCGTGTCTTTAAAGGCGATGAGAGTGACCTCGCCATCGTCTGACCGGAAGTGCAAATGTAGGGAGCCAAGCCCCTCGGCGCCATCTGGCGGTTGGAGGGAAATTGTTTGGGAGTGACCGCCCTTTACAAAGCCAGTATCGATCGCCGTCGGCTTTGATGCGAGCAGCTCCAGTTTCCCAACACGCCCAAATTACCTCCCCTTTCCTCCCTCTTCCGGCTCCGTCCTACAGCGCAGCTTCGTGCCCCTGTAGCAGCCTTTCTGTCCATCCACCCCCCACTGGGGTGGTGGGTGGTGGGGGGCATGAAGTTATCTCTGTCTCCCACTGAGTGTGTGTATGTGTGTGTGTGATATTGTGTATGTGTATGTATATTTTTGTGTATGTGTGTGGGTGTTGTATTGTGTATGTGTGTGTGTCTAATTATGTGTGTGTGCGTGTGTGTGTGTGTGTGTGTGTGTGTGTGTGTGTGTGCGCGCGCGCGCGCGTGTGTGTGTGTGTGTGTGTGTGTGTGTGTGTGTGTGTGTGTGTGTGTGTGTGTGTGTGTGTGTGTGTGTGTGTGTGTGTGTGTGTGTGTGTGTGTGTGTGTGTGTCTGTGTGTGTGTGTGTGTGTGTGTGTGTGTGTGTGTGTGTGTGTGTGTGTGTGTGTGTGTGTGTGTGTGTGTGTGTGTGTGTGTGTGTGTGTGTGTGTGTGTGTGTGTGTGTGTGTGTGTGTGTGTGTCTGGGTGTGTGTGTGTGTGTGTGTGTGTGTGTGTGTGTGTGTGTGTGTGTGTGTGTGTGTGTGCGTGTGTGCTTTTTACTCGCTCGTTTGCTTTTTCTTTGTTTGTTGTTTTCTCATTGCTGTCTTTTTTCCTGTACCAATTTTTACATGTGTCTTTTTGTTGGCCCATATCCTTCATTGCCTTTTCGTATACTTTGTCGTTTTTCATTATTTTTTCCTTCCTTTTCTTTTTTTCTGTCTTGTTTCCAATTATTCTATTCTTCTTTTTTACATTTCTGATTTCTTTTTGATATTGTGTTTCTCCCCAGCGGAAAGGGAAAAGTACAACTATCATTCCACCTACTCCCGCCCTCCCGCGGTTAGGCCATCTATCATCCCGGCAAAGAGGTTAACCACACCCTACCCCATCTCCCCAACCCTAGCTTCGGAACCCACCCACCCCAACCCCCCTTCTCCCCCCTTCCTTTCCAGCGCTGGCTGAATGACTTCCTTTAGCCCAGGTCTCCCAGGAATTGGCATCTCAGAGTTCCGTGTCTTCCTCTCCGTCCAATTTTCTCCACGTCTACCCAGGAGGTGAAATGACATTCTCACGTCCCTGTCTCTCTGTCTCTATCTTTCTCTCTTCCTCGCTATTTCTCTCTCTCTCTATCTCTCTCTCTCTCTGTCTCTGTGTCTCTCTGTCTCTCTGTCTCTATCTTTCTATCTTCCTCGCTATTCTCTCTCTCTCTGTCCTTCTTTCTGTTTCTTTCTCTGTCTATCTGTCTCTCTATCTCTCTGTTTTTGTCTATTTCTCTGTTTCTGTCTCTTGAACAATCTCTCTCTCTCTCCTCTCTCCTATCTCTCTCTCTCTCTCTCTCTCTCTCTCTCTCTCCTCTCTCCCTCCCTCCCTCTCCCCCACCCTCTCCCCCACCCTCTCTCTCCCACCCACCCACCCTCTTACTCTCATTCTCTCTTCCCTTCCTCCCCCTTTCCACAGCTCCCTCATTCTCTCTCTCTCTCTCTCTCTCTCTCTCTCTCTCTCTCTCTCTCTCTCTTACCACATTTGAATATTTTGCCTCAAGTGCTGAATGTAAGAAAGGCACTACTGCCTAATTCACTACCCTTGTAAAATAAAGTTCGTTCGTTCGTTCGTTCGTTCCTTCTCTCTCTCTCTCTCTCTCTCTCTCTCTCTCTCTCTCTCTCTCTCTCTCTCTCTCTCTCTCTCTCTCTCTCCTTTCCATTACCTGCTACTCTCGACTTTATTTCCATATTTTCTCCCCACTTTCTCCTTCTTCCATTGCTCCGTCCTATCCTTCTATCCCGTCTCTCAACGCTGTGTCCTTTCCTCAACATTTCCCTGCTTCTCCTCTTCACTGCGAGACTGCTGATGGACCCCGCGCCTTGTCAGGAACATTTCCCTGCTCGGGTTTGCTTGTGTGTGGCTGTGGAACAGTTTGTCGGTGTTTGGAGAGATCCCTCCAAGAACTCTCGCTGCCGAGGAAGCCGAAACTGGGAGTAGTTTTGTCTGCGATCACTCGATTCTGATGTTCCTTTCATCGGCAACAAAGATGGTTTTCCCCCTTCAAAGCCACGCACTGACCGCTGTGTCGTCCCGTCCAGCGATGCACTCATTTGCGGGGCTTGTTCCTTGTTTCGACTTTTCGTGTCATCTTTTTGTAAAAGAATTCCTCTTTTGTTTTGAGTACGATTCCTCTTCTACAATTCGGAAATGTCGTTCAGTTTGAAAGCTGCACGTGTGTTTCTGTTCTTGCGTCTGTCTCCGACCTCCTCCTGTGGGTTGGAAGTACAGTACACTACAGAATGCAGACAAGATGGTACACTACATATATTACAGCAAATACTTACAATACAGTAGATATCTACAATACAGTACAATAATGCAATACAACACAACACAATAAATACAAGTAAGACAATGTAATGAATAAGTAGAGTAAATACGATACAGTACAATATATACAATAGAATACAAAGCAATACAACACAATACAATACCGTACAATACAATAAATACACTACAATACAATAAATACACTACATTGCATCTTTATTACTGCTATTGCAGAAATTGCTTTGTTATTCACAGGCACAAAAAACGACGTGAAGAACAATACATTTTATATATATATACACATTGGTAAAAAGCCATTTTCATGAGTTAAAAGACAAATAATTATAGATATAAACTTGCCTGAACAATGAGTACACTTAGAAGTCGAAGTAGTTACAATCAGTGGGTTCCTTATCCAAGCCATGTGCAGGGACAGCAGGCAAGAATAAGAATAAGATACAATAATCAAAAGACTCACTATAAGGGGGTGAAACTTCGATGAAAAGGAGACCTAAACAAAGTAAGCAAAGAGAGCCACTACATAAAAAGAAATCTGAAAACAAAATCCACTGCGTCATGTTGAGAAGTCTGATGGCTACAGGACTACAAGAGCGCCTGAATCGCTTCTTATGTGTGTTTGTCTGTGTGTCTGTGTCTGTCTGTGTCTGTCTCTCTCTCTCTCACTCTCTCTCTCTCTCTCTCTCTCTCTCTCTCTCTCTCTCTCTCTCTCCTTACACAGTTTCAGTCTGAGACAAGGTGGTGACGTAAGCCCACTTCAATTGCAGTGGACGGAAGTGGCATTTCTCCTGTCTGCGCATGCGTGCCGCTAGCGCCCTCTAGGACCCCGGGATTTTCCTACAGCAGGAATTCATTTCCATCATCA
>JAWQFJ010021866.1:0-20000 GCA_034096865.1 Theodoxus fluviatilis
CCACAGACAACAACACATACCTGCGTGACAACCAGCGTATGTACGCTTTGATACAGCCTTCACTTCCCTGGGGCGGCTCGTTGGGGGAACTTGCTGGTTCTTGCAGCAGGTTTATGGGGAAACTTCTTGTCTCCTCAGGGTCAACCACAGACGGAACTGTCGTGCATTGGCTCGGGCGATGGTCACCTTGGCACAAGACAGTGGACTCAAAAAATGCGTGACTTTTTTTCATTCAGCCACAACATGTCTGCGTGCACTCTCCCAGACATGTCATCACATATGTTTCACGACGCAAATGCGCTTCTGGTTTAACCATTCATTAGGATACGTGAGAGTTCTTTACAACAGGGCCACATTGTATAGTCGCGAGGTCTCAGCGAGGCATAGGCCAGTTGTCAACGATGAAAGGTTTGTTAAACGCACTAAAAGTCAGTAAATGTTGGAAACTTGTTGACATCGTCTCATATGGCCCGCTAGCTAGATCTTGGTTCATCTCCATCACGCTCTTCTCTATGCAGTCACGCTGCGCCTCAGTCATCTCTTTCTCAAAAATCATCATATCTCTCTGGCCTACTTTACTGCTGACTAGGATCGTGTAGGTAGAAACATACGGAACAGCACGCTATGCGAGACGCAGACATTTGATGTTTAACCAGCCTGTTGGTGAATCGAGTCCTGAAGGTCGTGATGTGATTACAAACGTAGTAATAAAACAGAACGAGTGGCAACGAACTTTCCTTGTCATCACAAGGTCAAAACTAAGACTATTCCCGCTTGTGATTCAATCCGCCCGACAACGACCGCAATCGAATGTTCCATCCCTCGAAACATCACCTCTAAAATTTTCTATTAAGATCACGACGGATTGCAAAATGTCGACATTAAGAGAGCACGATGCATGCACATGTGTGACCGGGTACGAGAAACAAGGAAAAATTACGCAAAACATTTATCGAGAGAACGCTGAGTAAAGTTATCAGCTCACTAAGTCACGTGCACATCACTAAGTCACGTGCACATCACTAAGTCACGTGCACATCACTAAGTCACGTGCACATCACTAAGTCAAGTGCACGTTTTCCTTGATATTTACATCACTGTAAAAGTCAAATATTTCCACTGTGAAAATGCTGGGGGGTTTTCTGGAACAGGCATGAATACATACATAAATGATATTGTGGTCGAAATATCTCATCTTGTCATTGTTTTAACTTAAGCCTTGTTTCCACATGCACGAAGACATTTCTGCAAGGGCTATCTATAATCAAGCAAGGGCTGACCGTGTCCAGCAGCTCGTCCATGAACTCCAGGCCCAAGTGGCAGTTCTGGAGCAGCACCCATCGTCCCTCGGACATGGAGATCTGCAGCAGGCGGCGTGCGTGCACCTCCTGTCCCTGTCCCATGGAGATGGCCCCACACTCTGCGGGCACAGACACGCAGCTTGTGCACTTGATGTAAACATGACATAACATGGCATGACATGGCATGCATGACTTGACAGGATATGGCATGACATAACATGGCATGACATGGCATGCATGACTTGACAGGATATGGCATGACATAACATGGCATAACTTATCATGCCATAACATCATGTACTCATGACGTAAACATGCGTGACATGTTATGTTTATGATACGACATAGCATAACATGGCATAACCTATCATGCCATAACATCATGTACTCATGACGTAAACAGGCGTGACTTGTTATGATTTGACACGACATAGCATAACATGGCATAATCTATCATGCCATAACATCATGTACTCATGACGTAAACAGGCGTGACATGTTATGTTTTGACACGACATAGTATAACATGGCATAACCTTTGATGCCATAACATAACGTACTCGTGATGTAAACATGGCGTGACATGTTATGACATATCTAGCATGCCACAACATCACAAGGTTGAAGATTGCATGGCATAAAACAGCATGACTTGATATGACGTGACACGCATATCATAACACAAACGAAAAGAAAACATGACATGACAATAACTTTAAAAAATAACTCATGGAAATTATGTAAAAAGTATCATTATAGATTAGATCTGGTCGTATGCCTAAACAATTTCATAGTGCAACATCATCAGCAGTCACAACTTGATAATTAAAAATGGTACTGACACCATGAACAATTTTGATAAGTTGTTAAAATTTTAAGCCATAATTTCTTTTCTTTTTCACCTCCACAACACACCAAGCACTGAGTGCCTGGAGGACATCTACTCCTCTTCATCGCATTCCATCGCAATGTACAGGGTTCCCCGTGTGGGTTGTGGGAACAATGGACCACTGCGTCTCCTCTGGCAATTTTTTAAAAGTGAAAAACTAGGGAAATTGAGACTTGGTTTGCTTCTATTCCAACCAACCATAGCGATTTTCGTCATCAATGCACTTACATTCAATTCAGTTCGCTTTTTCAGTTACTTTATTTATTGAGGTATACACTTGTACAATAAATATCAAACTTCAAGTGGCCCTCAAAATAAAATTGTGACAAATTAAGACGAATGAAAACTCTCTCTCTCTCTCTCTCTCTCTCTCTCTCTCTCTCTCTCTCTCTCTCTCTCCTCTCTCTCTCTCTCCTACGGTAGGGGTAATTGTGTGGCTACCAGAAATAATATAGAAATTTGTGAAGTAATGATTCAATCTATTTGTCAAAATCTCTGCGTCGGATATTTCTTCTTCGATGCTTTTTCAGGACAATGTTCGTATCTTTCTCTCCATGATTGATAAAATCCTTAAAAAGCTTCCAAATGCCCTGATGTTTACTATTGTATTCTTTAATGTAGGACTGAACATATTTTGACTTGGATTGGTAGATACTGATGCGGGTAATTCTCCTAAGGAGTTTCTTCTCAAGTTGATTTGTTCCTGGACAACATTCGTTCTTCAATCTTATGGCAGCCTATACCTCCTCGCTGAGCATTCGTGATTTGTGATCACGTTTTACTCTTCTTGTTTTGATAGGGGCATGTTTATCAATAAATTGAATAAGAATATTTTGCAGATAATCGAGAGCTTTGTTTGGGGATATCGAGTTGTATATGTCAAAACCAGTGTGCATTTTTCAGAACATCTAAGTAAGCAGACTCATTAAATTATTTAAAATCTGCTTAACTTATTGTTTTATGAATTCCTGTTCTAGTTCTGCAGCCATCTGGAATGGAAATTGCTATTCTGAATGATTGTAGGGATACACCTTTGGAACCCCTACATAGGACTGTCATCATTCAAAATCCGATTAGATATAGACGTGATCTATTAGTGTTTGAAAACTATTATTGGCACGTGTTGGTTCCGTCACAACTTGCCGCAACCCAAATCATTGTGTCAAACACTGAAATTTATCTTTGTAGAAAAGATATTTCAAAGATCAATATTAAAATCCACAGCAATTATAATTTATGTATCAAAGTTTAAAACTTCTTCTATAACCTCATGAAAACTGCTAAACCAGATATTAGTTGTGCTAGGGGGCCGGTATACATAATTAATCTTTTAGTTTCTTTGAATCTGATATCCAGCCTAAGAGCTTTGCTCAAACCGTCCTTCAGGTCGTCTACAAAGGATGATAGACCGTAAACCACCATTCATCTTCACCTTTACGTACAGGCACGCTGCTCTCATGGGGTGCATGCAGTACTCACTGATGCCTTTCTGCTTGGCCAGACGTTCGATGTTCTCTGTGGGGTCGGAGCCCATGGACAGGAAGCATACCAAGGGGCAGCGCGGCCGGGACTCCTCCCACATGGCCTCCATGTTCAGGATGACGCCCTCGGCGAACTGTGCAGATCAAATAGGCAACGGTCAGCCAGTAGGCAACAGCGAGGTGGTTCTCAAGCGGTAGTGAACAGGTTTGGTTCAGTGTCAGCAACTGCAGTCGCGATGTGCCCTAACGCTGGCTTGCAAGCACCTTGAAACTTCTCTGAGTCTTTCAAGAAAACGTGTATACTCATATTCACATCAGGTGATTCGTGCCGCATGCATGTGAATATTCTTATTGTCAGGCATGCGTTGAGCGTGCGTGCGTATGTTTGCATGTCATTCTTTGCACAAAAAGGAGTTTCAAACACACATATACATGTCTGCTGAGGGGAATTATAGCATTTTCTCCCTCTTTTCGTTGTTGTTGTAATCATCGATCAAAAGCCGACTGAATCACGACTTCTCTGTTTTATTATGCAAAATACGTTTTTAAAGATGATCTATCGTGTCGGCAAGAGAGGCACTCACTAATTTTTAACTTTGCATAAAGATAAAGTAAAACAATGTATGCATCTTGTAAATTTCCATTCCAACCACAGTTAGACATTCCCCGAGCCATGTTCGTGTTACACTGTAAGCCCCATCCGGGTCCCCTCACCTCCTTGCCCATGGTCTCAGCCACGTAGACGCGCGCCATGGGGATGGTACGGTCAGGGCACCAGCTGCGGAGGAGCAGCAGCTTGCGGAAGGTGTCCAGGGTGCTGGTGTAGCCATCAGGGATGACCGTCTCTTCAGGGGCGTCCTCGTCGTACCAGGCCTTCCATGCCTTGTCGTTTCGGCCCACCTGCACACAGCCACAAGAACGAATGAAGATTTGAAGTCTTACGATCTATTTGTAGCAACTGCAGAATAGACTATGTAAGGCCACTGACCTCACTAAAATTACTACAGCTGGTCAGAGCGTAAGCGAGTCGTCTAGATTTCATCGGTTACTTACCTCTAACTAATTGCCTATGGGGACGTGTTGGGGCTATTCTTAATCCCAATCCGCAGGGGATGGCTACTGAAACGGAGGTTACTGGCACAGCACATAGACCCACTACTGGGACATTTAACAAAAATGAGGACTACAGAAGCAGTGCAGTAGATATGAAGTGATGACTGACTTATTTCAGGGGTCTACTTGTGTGCCAAGAGGAGGTTCAGGACTTGTAAAAGGAACTAGTGGATTACAATCATTACCTGTTGCAAGGATGCGCAGAGTGTGTGCGCGCGAGCGCGAGTGAGCGTGTTTGTGTGTGTGTGTGTGTGTGTGTGTGTGTGTGTGTGTGTGCGTACGTTTACGTGCGTGTGTGTGTGTGTTTATGTTTGTGTGTGTGCGTGTGTGTGTGTGCGTGCACGTGCGTGTGTGCGCGCGCGCGCAAACCTGTACAAAGAAAACAAAAAAGCTGCTTGTTTTCGTCCCTTTGGTCGGGTCTTCCTAAACCACACCTGTCCCAGGATCTGCGTGAACTGCGGCAGCTTGCTGAGCTCCACCAGGTTGAGCCATGTCATGTCCATGATCCATTTCTTGGGTTTGGGCTCCACAGCGTTGAGGTCCAGAGCGGCGCCGCCTGTTGGAACACGGAGCCATGACTCAAGGAGCAGTCCCAGGGGCTGAGTGGGTACTTATGGACAGTACACATAGCCTCATGTTCATTGTTTCACTTTGGTCTCGGTCAAAAGCCAGCGTTGTCAATAGTTAAAGAATGAATAGTTCCCATGGTGCCATGGAGGACTTACCTAGGGCTGCTTTAGTGTTCTTTCATGATTACATTCATGCCCAAGCACGGTATTACACGTACATATCTTTATGTCTGTCAAGTCACTGTCGAAGAAGAGGAAATGTATTTCACATCATAAAAATAACATGATAAATTAGAATTCAAAAAATGAGATTTCCCTACAAAATTGCTATTGCAGAACGTGAACTTGCTATATACAAACACTTCAGGAATAATTCTAGAACTAGATTTACATGTCTAACTATCTGCACAAAAGACCACGGTTTTTTAAGCTTCCACAGCCGCCACTGCAAACGTTTGCTTTTGCGTGCATCAACCGCTCGCCTCATAGCCATGACCACCTTAATTAGTCCTACTGATAGGCCTACCAGGTAGGTCGAGCCACTCACCCTTGATGAACACCTGGAACTCTTCGCTCTTGACCCTGCCCATGGCCATCTCGATCTTGAGCGTGAGCAGGATCGTGTAGAGGAACTTGTCCACCTCGTACAGGCCCCGCGCCGTATACTTGAAGACCAGCAGAGTCAGGTAGTCGATGATGTTGTTGATGCGCTTGCTGGTAATGGGCGACTTCTGGGAGCGAGCCATGGAGAGGTCGAAGATCTCCAGGAACTGCTTGAGGGAGGTCTGGTACATGAGGTTCACCATGCTCATCTCCACGATCACGAAGTACAGGATGCTGCCTCGAGAAGCCACTGCGAAGGTGGAAAACAAAATGATGATGAGACGCAGGTGGACTGAGGATAAGGAAAGGAGGCAGAGGAAGACAAAGTCAAAACTCTGCAGCTGGAGAGACAAAGTAGGACAGGGAATATGCCCTGGCATGCGTGTAAGTGAGAGTGTGTGCGTGGGTGTGCGTGCGTGCGTGTGTGTGTGTGTGTGTGTGCGCGCGTGTGTGCGTGTGTATTTCTGTATGGGTGTATGTGTGTGTATATGTGTATGTCCATGTATGTTTTTGTGTATGTGTGTCTGTGTGTCTGTGTGCGTGTCAGTATGGTTTCGTTTATCATTGTCTATATAAATAACCACTCGTGCAATAAAAACAAATTGTCCCAAGTGTCTGCAATGGGCATTGTCCTTCCTCACTTCACCTAACCACCACCACCACCACGGAAAGGTCCATACCTGGTCTGAACTCCTCACGAGCGGTGTTGATCTTGATCTCCGTCTCAGCGGCAATGGTCAGCTTCTCGCTGACCTCCTCGGACGTGGCCTTGGTGACTTTGAGCACCTCGATGAGACCCTCATCCTCTACCAGGCTGCCCTCCGTGGTGGTCAGTCGGTACAGCAGGTTGTCTTCCAGCTCTTTCATCTTCCGCTTGTTGTTGGTCACTTCCTCCAGCAGGTTGGTCCTCTCGGCCTCAAGCTCCTGCACGGGGTGGAGAACAACATTTCGCGTGTTCATGACGGTGCTCAGAGGGTTACTGACAGCATTAGGAGGGTTAATAACAACGGTTATGGGGTTAATGACAGCACTTGATACATGTAAGTTAATGAGTCTTTGCTTGTATATATGAATGCAAATGCCATGTGGTAGGTGGTTAGAGAATAATAAGCACATTCCTGAACTGCTAGCATGACGGCTTTGTTGTTGCTTGAAAGTATATGAAGTTTTTGCTGCAATATATCAACATTTCAACAGTGTGCATATGCGTGCAGCCAAAACCAAATCAGTTTTCTGTGCTCTCTCTCTCTCTCTCTCTCTCTCTCTCTCTCTCTCTCTCTCTCTCTCTCTCTCTCTCTCTCTCTCTCTCTCTCTCTCTCTCTCTCTTCTCTCTCTCTACCTCTTTTCTCTGTCTCTCTCTCTACCTCTTTTCTCTGTCTCTCTCTCACTTTTCTCTCTCTCTCTCTCTCTCTCTCTCTCTCTCTCTCTCTCTCGCTCTCTCTCTCTCGCTCTCTCTCTCTCAGAACGCACCTGCTTCTCTGTGAGGATGACAATGCCCAGCAACTGGTCCTCCAGACCCTTCATGGTGACGGTGAAGTCGATGATGGAGGTGCGGGCGGACACTTCGGGGGTGTAGGCAGGGTTGGCCAGTTTGGTGGTCATGTACAGCTTGAACCCTTTCATCACGTCCACCTCTTTGTCGCCCACTTTCACCTGTACAACGGAGGACGTGGTCACTGCTTAGAGTTTCTCCAAGGAACACGTTGATAAAATACTGAACATGCATGTATTATCCACTGTCACGAAACTTTGCCAAAGGACTGTCAAATGGGAGGCATGGCCATGACAGTAACTGAGGTTCTCTGACATGCAGTTAAGAGAAAAAGCAATAAAACGTGGATTCATTCACCACAGAGGCTCCTTAGTATAGAGTTCTTTTCCACCCACGACTAGACACGAAGCCGCCGGCTCCAAGTGGTGAGTCATGGTGAGCGAAGGGAAGCGTTTCTGTATTACGTTTGCAAAGTTCTGAATACTCAATAGGATCTACTGAGAGAAAGAAAACAACTATTCAGAAGTAAACTGTTATATTAAAAAAATTACCTGTACTGCAAAAACCAGAAAAGTGAGATTAATTCCCTAACAGGCAGCAGTAAAGAGGCTGCGAGCTGAAGGTGAGACCGAATGGGTTCGTAACGCAAGCGCCATTTTATCCAAACAAAGACTACCGACCTTGAAGGTGGAGCCGGACTTGATGAAGTTCCGCTCCAGCACGTTGTCCAGCGCTGGGTCCAGCTCCTCCCCGATGTCCTCCAGCAGCAAGGGGCGGCCCAGGGACAGGGAGTCCTCCAGGTGGGTACGGAAATACTTGTGGTTGAGTGAGGTGGTCTGCAGCTCGTTCTTGCCCTCGCGGCTTTTGATCCACGACTTGCCCTGGCCCTGCACGCGGAGAGAAGGCAAAACATTGTAGACTGAGAAAGTCAAGCTGGTGTCTTATTTACAAATAAGGACTTTTAAAAACTGCGCAGTTTTGACCTCAATTCAGGTGGAATGATGTTACGTTTCCAGTTAAATTATTTCTGTACATTGTGCAGGACTGGCATATTACCTGCGTGTAAACGGTACGTCAAGTATTTCTCTCAACCACCTATGTAAATGAAACGTCAAATACGAATGTGTATGTCTGAAAAGAACACTGTCTAGTACAATGAGGACAGCACACACATACACACACACACACACATACACACACACACACATACACACACACACACATACACACAATACACACACACACTCATTAACACACACACACACTCATTAA
This sequence comes from Theodoxus fluviatilis, assembly GCA_034096865.1. NCBI lineage: Eukaryota > Metazoa > Mollusca > Gastropoda > Cycloneritida > Neritidae > Theodoxus > Theodoxus fluviatilis. The sequence continues at coordinate 8,721 of JAWQFJ010021866.1, forward strand.
CACACACACACACACACACACACACTCATTAACACACACACACACACACTCATTAACACACACATACACACACACACACACACACTCATTAACACACACACACACATACACACACACACACATACACACACACACACACACACACATACACACACACACTAATTAACACACACACACACACACACACTCATTAACACACACACACACACACACACACACACACACACACACACACACACACACATTTTATTTGAATAAACGAGAACAGTCATTAAAAATTAATCATTGCCATTGTATCTAGACCTGTACAAACAACTATTTGAACTCACTTTAATTGCAACGTCACTCATTTCTGGAAAATAATTCTCCATTTCAGCTTAAACTTATCTAATGTGTCTTCCATTCTAACTGCACATTACTCCACATACAAAAATTTCAACAAAAACTCTTTAATATATTCAAACTGAGAAAGTTTGTGTTCGTGTGTGTGAGCGTCTAAAAGTTTATCGTTAATCACAGAAAGGCACATAAGACAGTTTATGAATGAATGACACGCTGGAGTTGGGAAGGGTTTGTCCTTTTCCAAGACTTTATCAGCATTGCATTGTAAAGGTAGCAATCTATTCTGTTTACCTGGGGGTCGATGAGCAAGGGGTATCGGGAGGCCTTGGTGACGATGAGACCGTTCTGGATGGAGAGCTCGTCATTTGGCAGTCCCTGCAGGTTCCACTCGCCTATCGTGTTGTTGTCCACCAGCATAGAGATGATGTTCAGGTCCTGAAAATGTAAAGACCATGGTTTTATTCCTAGCGATGTTCATCTAGGCATGTCTCAAACTGCGTTACCCCCTCTGGAAATGCTGTTCTATTGCAAAACATTCCGACTTCAAACAAATGTGGGTGTTTTTTTTTTCACAGTTTGAGAACGCTTCCCATGTTTTGCAGTCAACCGTTTCTCGTGTTCTGAGAGACGTAAATTTCTGCCGCTTCCTCGACTATCATCCCCAGTACACGCACGGATGTGATTTCAGCTTTCAACCACGACTAGGGACGTTGCAAGGAATCCCAAACCATGTAACGGTTTTCAATTTAAAAACAAAACCACAAAAAAATCTGGCACGGTATTTCTACTCACAGTCCTAATGGATAACGGGCTCCTCCTTGAAATAATCGAATAACATCACGAAAAATCACTCCTGGATATAGTAACAGACAACAACGATTTTAAAATGTTCGATGACCTTGTACCGTTTTTCTTCTCTTTTCCTTAGATTGAAACGCCAAAGAAAAACTCACGTCGCTGAATGGGATCTTGGACTGCATCATCTCCTTCTTCCAGCTGCGCAGCATGAGGGAGCGGAACTCCTGGTTGAAGGGGCCGCAGTAGGACAGGAACCCTGTGGCCAGGAGCACGTCGCCCACCAGCCTGTTGATCTGCCCCTCGAACGTCTTGCTGGCCTCTGTCCATCGCTTCCTCTCGCCCGACAGTCCGTTGATGAGGGCCTCGGCGTTGCCCATCTTCCTCCTGCAGGCCTCAGCGTCGTCCATCAGTTCCTGGGGAACGAGGTGCGCGGGACGTATGTTGTGAATGTGAGTTTGATGCGGAAAGAAAAGGGAATGATTCCACCACTAGAGAGGTATGTCAAGAGAGGCGACAATATGAAAGTAGATGTGCAGGCGGTCGTTTCCACCTTTCAGACGGAGAGTGAGAGATGGCTGTAATGCCTACTGAAATGTTGGATAGTGGCAAACGCGTTACAGATAATAGGTAGATGAGTGAACTATGAAGAAAAGAAAGCGCAACTGGCAACAGAGAAAAACAAACGGGCACACACACACACGCACGCGCGCACACGCACGCACACAACATACACAACATACTCACACACTCACACACACACACACACACGCGCGCGCGCGCGCGCACACACACGCATACACGCACATAACACTCACACATAAAACACACACACACACACACACACACATGCACTCACATGTGCACTCACAAAAGCACATAGATGAAGAAGAAAAAACCCCACAAAGACAGACAGACAAACAGACGGTGGAACGGACAGACAGAGGAGACTACACACACCTGCTTGTAGGCCATGGCCTCGTCGTACATGGCCTGCACGGTATCCAGCTCCCTCTGCTTCTCGTCCAGCTGTGCCTGGGCGTCTCCCAAGTCCTTCATGGCGCCTTGAAGTCGAGCTTCCTGTACCGCCAGGTTGGCCTGCACAGAGCAACAGTGGAAGTGTGTACATGTCAGCTTAATGAAGTAAAATGTTGCCTGCACGTATTTCATGGGCTCAGAATGCCTCACAGTTTACAAGTATATGTACAAGTACACTCACGTGAGTACGCGCAAGCAAGCAAACAAGCGCGCACACGCACGCACGCTTGCTTGTGAAAGCATGCGCGTGTGCACACAGAAGGGCGCACACACAGATCACACAGCAAGCATCCACACACACACACACACACATACACACACACACACACACACATACACATACACAACAACCCCCCCTCCCCCCCCCCATACACACATATATGCACACACATGCACACACGCACGCACATACACACATACACACTCGCACGCACGCACGCACGCACACACACACACACACACACACTCACACACACAAATGCGCACACACACACACTGCTCAAGCTGACTAACCAAACTTCAAATATCCAAATGGTAGACATAACATTAAACTTTATTTTTTAAGGACGCATTGACATCTACCCCGGAATATAAACGAAAGTATTTCCCTCTGTAGTTTTGAATTTAAAAACACATTTCAAGTGCAATTTGAAATTAAAATCCGAGCAAAATTGCACAAGTTAAAACTTGCTTCAGTACCTAAGCGGGCGGGATAGGTGCAAGACTAGTGCATGCTGTGGGCATAAAGATAGGATCTGATAGGCCAACACAAGAGACGCTTTGTACCTTGAGGGGCAGAACTTCCTTGTTGATGCCGTAGAAAGTGGCCATGGCCTCAGTCCAGGCGCACAGGCCGGCAACGTCACCACAGACCTTCTTGGCAGTCTCCAGGTTGTAGTCCTCGGCAATCAGGTAGGGCTGCATCAGCTCCACCGTCTCCTCGTTGATGGTGTCCTGTGGACAGAGTCATTCCAGATCATTCACCGAGGTTCCCAACAGTCTATTCGGTTTGGGTATTTCAGTTGCCAAGGCGAGATCATTGCATGTTTCATCCCCCATCACTGACGAGGAAGCGGGGACGTCGGTTTCCAGCGAGATTTCGAGACATTGAGACGGAAAGCAAAAATCTAGGAACTCTAACGCATTTTCAATCCCAACTAAACGTGAAATCTCGATGCGATCTTTTACATGCTCTATGTTTTACCCCCTCCCTTCTCTTGATAACTTCATTGTCTTATTACGTGCATTCCTCATGCTTCTCCTGCCTTCGCATCATGCTACTGGATTTTTAAAATATGCTTACACGCATTTCTAGACTAATATTGCCCAAGTCGAAATTTTCATCCAACTCGTTGCCACATTGTTATTATATGTACGCCCATGCTGTAAGCTCTAACGCATGCCTTACAGTCCCCACAACTGAACAGCAAAACGTGCCGTACACAACAGCCTGGGCATTAGTCTCCAGCACTTTCATTCGTTTACTATAGAAAACATGATTTAAAAAAGGCTGGTTGCCGGGGTCGGACTGACAACAGTAAGAAAGATAAGCCGTGACAATACTTCCGACCAATTGTATTCTTGAGGGTAGGGGTCGAGGTGGGGGTATGGGGGGTGGGAGATATCCAAATTCTATTTGGAAGCATTTCATAACCATACCTGTTTATCTCCGCTCTGACAGGCACGAATTCGTAAATGATAAAATCGGTGTAACTCCAAGGCCTTGCCCATTGAAAAAACAAAAAGGATCTACTCCATATTAAATAATTATTGTACCTACCACAAAGGCCTGTAAGAACTGACAAGCATCCCACAGCTGGACCCACCTTGGGGAAGTTGAGGAGACCCTGAAGGAAGCCAGAGGAAGACATTAACTTCATGGACTCGCTCCAGGACGGTTTGAGCGAGGGTCGCTCGGGGTCCTGGGTCACGGCGTCAAGCCTGCGCTGGAAGAGGAGCATTACGCAGTCCATGATCCTCATGATGAGGTGGGGGGGCTTGGCCAGCTTCCTGACGGTGGAGATGTGGGCGGGCTTGATGGTCTCCAGGGCCGCCTCGGCAGCCTCCAGAGCAGGCTTGGCTACGGCAAGCTTCTCCTCTGCCTTTCCCTTGTCTGTCTGTTGACAGAAAAGAGAGACAGGGTGAGAATGGAAAGGGGTAAAAGGAAAGCGACGGAAGGACAGTCGGGAGAGGAAACTTACACATACGCACGCACATACGCATTCATGCACTCACACAACTCACACAAACACACAGGCAAACATACGCATGCATGCGCGTGCACACAGAGAGAGAGAGAGAGAGAGAGAGACAGAGACAGAGACAGAGACAGAGAGAGGGAGAGAGAGAGGGAGAGAGGGAGAGAGAGATGGAGAGAGAGAGGGAGAGAGGGATAGAGAGATGGAGAGAGAGATGGAGAGAGGGAGAGAGAGAGGGAGAGAGGGAGAGAGAGAGGGAGAGAGAGAGGGAGAGAGATGGAGAGAGAGAGAGGGAGAGAGAGATGGAGAGAGGGAGAGAGAGAGATAATATCAGGGAGAAGAATGAAAGGGTTGGGGGAAAAAGAACAAGCACAAGTAGTTGCAATCCAACGTCGTGTTCAAAGAGGTTCTTTCTCTAGTGTTCACAACTTCTGAAATGATTTTTGAATATATCAAGTTTATCAGTCGGATTTATGTAGACAGTCAGGAGACATCTGACACTTTAAACTACATCCCAGTGAATGGTATTGTATTGTATCATTCTGCACTGTATCGAATTGTATAATATTGTATTGCAATGTATTTTATTCCATTGTATTGCGTCGTATTGTACTGGACTGCATGATCTTGCATTGCGTTATCTTGTATTGAATGTATTTTCCTGTATTCTTAGGAAGACAGGGCCGAAAGACGGGGGGCTCTTCCTCTGAAGACCGCCAGTCGTCTGGCTTCTCATGAAGTTTCTTGTCCTCTTGCATCGCATTATCTTTTATTGAATGTATTGTCCTATATTCCACTGTACAGTTTTGCACTGCACTGTTCTGCATTAGCTGTGTTAGTTGTCACTGAAACTGCATCGCACTGCATGACTTGCAGTGTTCTGAACTACGCTGCATAGTATATAATTATTTGAAAACGCACGCATTCGACAGGCCTAGCACTAGGAGTGGGAAGAGAAAGAGCTCGAGGAAAGGGAGAGAACTCACGGTGATGGAGTCAACGATGGCCTGGGCTTTGTCCTTGACCACCTGCACTTGGGCCTTGACCTTCTCGGCAGCCTGGGCCTTGGTGGTCACCTCCTCCAGCACCACGTTGGCCTTCTTGGAGGCCACGGCCAGGTCCTTCTCCTTCACCACCAGCTCCTTGCTCAGCTCGTTCACTGACTCGCTTGCCTCGATCAGCTTCTTCAGACCTGGAGGTGGAGCGGTGAGAGCGTGAGTGAACGAGTGAATGAATGAATGAATGCGTGAATGAATGCGTGAACAAATGAATGCGTGAATGAATGAATGAATGAATGAATGAATGAATGAATGAATGAACGAATTAAATACATGAATGATATGGTGGATATGTACATCGACTCGCTCGGCGCAATCAGCGTATTTAGACCTGGGAGTGGTTGTGGTTGGTGGAGAGGGTTAATCAGATGGTTAATGAAAAACAAGGGTCAGATGGATGGATGAATGCACTGATAAATGGATGGATGAGCAAAAAGAATCCTGAGTAGCATTATCCTGCAACTATCCATGCAGTAATTTGTCATATTACCTCGATTTATCTCATCGATTATTCTTTAACAAGTTTGCTCGTCACTCACGGCTGTGTAGCCCTGATGTCTTCACTGTTCCTTATGGGTGGTTACCTGTGTCCATTCTGGAGGCCAGGGTGCCGATCTCGCTGCGCTTCTCAGAGTAGATGGACTTGTAGCCTGCCAGGAAACTCAGGTAGGACTTGGGGGTTACGTGCGTCTGTCTCCTGAAGCGCTGGAAGTAGTCCACGCAGCTCTCGGCCACCATGTCCTGTTGGCAGAGAAACAGAGGGCACTTTCAGTCATCTTCCAACAGAACAAGACGTGCATGTGGGAAAGGGTGTGATTTTATATGTAGCTTTCCGAATTTTCTCACAGCTTGCAAGGCTGAAAAAAAGTTTTTGTTAATTAGCAAGCTACATATTCATATCAAGATATAGTTAGATGAATTCAGTGGTAAAAGTCAGGTGGGGGAAACTTCACAGCTCTGTGTATATTCTTCTTCTTTTGATTCCTTCCTGGTGAGTTAAGTACCCCATATCTCCTCTTTCCTTTTTCAAGCTTTAAAAAAGTATAGTTTTATTCTTAATACAGAGAGTAATCACCCACATCGGCTTGACATACAATGTCCAGGTAATACGTTGCTTCTAATATGTACCATAAAAATATCCAAACATCAAGCGACGACAATGATGTTGACGACGACGACAACAACCGCAACAACAACAACAGTCACTACAGCAACAGCCACTACAGCGCCGTACCTGGATAAGACCCATGGTGTTGACCACGGCCTGCTTGACGGGAGGCGTGCACTTGATCTCGTACTCTGCCAGGAAGTGGTTGGACACGGCCACCAGGGCATCCTTCGGCCACCGCTGGAACCAGTCCATGGTGCAGCCGGAGATCAGGCCAGGGAACTTGAGGGACCGTGTCTGGAATTTCTCGCCCACCTGGAAGAAGAAACAGCAAGCATGCCATGTAGGTAGGAAGATATGTTTCCCTTAGCAGAGCTTTAAGACAGTGACGATGTTCAAGAAACGTGATAGGTTATGGGCATATTTTTCAAAATGATTTGCCAAAAACCAAGTCAAAGCTTAATGCATGTGTGCCTTTAGCGGCGCAACGAATTTTCGTATCCATGAAGGAAACCTGTACATACTGGACACTTCCTAAACACTTAAACAGTAATTACAGTTTTCCGTTAAAAGACATGATATTAACAAAAAGACCGCATGAAACTGTTCAAGCAATGGTTAAAAAAGGTCGAAGTAATGTGTTAACAGGACATTCTCCTTTTCATTTATTCCGCGGTGATCAGCCAGATATTAGTAGAGTTTACTGCATAGAAATACAGTCTTTTTACAGGAGAACTACAAAACTATTTCTTAGTCGTTGCCAAAAAGAACATGCAACGAGACAAGGGCATTACATATAGTAAGGCGTCATCAAAGCTTCAACATCTGCGGCGGGACTAACTTCTTCCACCTGACGCCACAATCGTGTCCCTCGCATCGAGTTTCGACCAATCATACACCGACATGATTTTGCTCCATTCGTTCGACACCCTTACTCCTGGAGGACCACGGCCGAGACCATGACGTACCGGGGAGAAGCAGAGAGCCACGTGGAGGTTCTGCCTGACTCTGCTGAGGTAGTAGTCGTAGAGATTCTCGTTGGAGGGTGGGCGCCTGGGGAACTCCTTCTTCATGACGGCGATCAGCTCCTGCAGGATCTCGTCCATCTCGTCCCTGGCGAACAGGCCGGAGACCTCGCCGGAGGACAGGATGTTGTTCATGTACTCGAGGAAGGCCTCGTCCTTGATCTCGTTGTCGGTGAAGATGAAGGTGATGCCCTGGCCCTGCTGTCCGGAGGTCCGGTACAGGAACTTGAGGTCCTCGAGCAGGTTGGTCAAGTTGTAGGATCTGCGGGGAGAAACAGAGCGAGATAGTAAAAATTGGTGGAGAATACTGCGTAGGAGCCTTGGGGAGAAAGTAGAGACCGTTTAAATGTGAGAAATACTTCGCTGAAGTTAACAGGGGAAAACAAGGAGAAATCCTTTTAGAAAAGAGGATTGTTTTGCTGCAGCTGGTAGGTGAACGAGACAAAGTCATATCGTGAAAAATATTTCATAACTGCTGATAGGATGAAGCAAGAAATGGAGCCACACTGTAGGAACTAAAAAGAAACGAAACAAGAGCAGGAAGATGTTATAACCTCGATATGTTCATGGTGGAAGAGGACGGGATAACTGTAGATCAGAAATTCAGGTCCTCTGAATCATAGGTCATGCGCTAAAAACCGAGATGTCCTGACCCTGTTGCTTTCTGTTTAGAAACTGCACAAATGCGGCAAACTTCACACTGCAGAGCCCATGGAAGGTGCATTAGAACGCGTCTGGTAAAAAAAAGCCTCACCTGGTGAGTGTGATCTGGAAGATCTTGTAGCCGGCGATGAAGGAAGCCAGACGGGTGAGGGACTGCTTTCCAGAGCCTCCCACACCCACCAGCAGTGCGTGGCCTCTTGGTGTGCGGATGACACGGGATATCTTCACCAGGTTGGTCATGGCGTCCTGTGCATACCCAAGTATATGTGTCAGAAGGCTGCGGTGATACAGGGACCAATCTGCTTTTCAGGTTTGAACGAACGGGTTGTATGTTTATTTTATCATAAATTACTAATTTTGTTTAATAAACCCTATTCGAAAACACACATTCTTCAATTTGTAAAACTGACCATTTTCTATAATCTTGCAAGCCTGACTACTCCGGTTTATCCACATTGCTTGAAAACTATTCCATAAAGAAATGGGGAAAATTAACTGGCACAAACTCAGCAATGTGAACGACTTTTCCCAAACCCGACCACTTCAACTTTGTTTCCTTCCATTAAAAAACATCCAAGGCCAACTCTCCAAAAGTCTGCACCGGACTGTGAACGACTAGAAAGAAGGACTGACCTTGAAGAACACAAGGTCCATCTTGCCACCGCGGACCATCTCGTTGTACTGCTGCTGGTAGCCCGTCAGCTTCTCCGCCAACGCCTCCAGGGAGGGGATGGGCTCGTAGATCTTGGGGGCATCCAGATCGGCGTCCTCGCCCTCCTCGCCTGCATCATTACACAGAGGGGTGCCGTGGCTGTGATCTGATCTGGCATGCTGTCTGGTCATTTTCCCTCCATCCCTTTTCCGCTTTTCTCTCTATCCCTTTCATTTTTTTCATTCTATCTAGTTTTCTGCTTTCCTTCTTTCGTGCCATTAACATATTATTAAAAAAACAAACACGATATTTGCTGAGTGATACGTTCTCACCATAATCTTTCATAGCAAGACCATGTGCTTTCATGTCTTTGCAACGGTCGAATGTACAGTCGTACAGTCGATAGTGCTGTATTTTTTATTTGTAAATAGGATCTTGCTTCTTTCTTATGTCGACATCATTGGCGATGTAATCTCCAAAGAAAGATGAATAAAGTATCAGTGCGTTGTGTTGTGTTGTGTTGTGATATGTTGTATTGAATGGTATTGTTCTTATGATATTGTACTGTACTGCACTATATTGTAATGTATTGTACTGTATTGTCCTGTATGATATGGTATGGTATGGTATGGTATGGTATGGTTTGGTATGGTATGGTATGGTATGGTATGGTATGCTATGGTATGGTATGGTATGGTATGGTATGGTATGGTATGGTATGGTATGGTATGGTATGGTATGGTATGGTATGGTATGGTGTTGTATTGTTCCAGAAAGCAGTGGAACATGACTCAAACTGACCTGTGGGTTCTGGTGCATCCCTCATGAAGTCCACGAAGTAGGGCTCCTCAGCCGTTGCAGCTGACATGGCAGAACCACAGTCCTCCTCCACCACCTTGGAATGACAACGATGATTATGAAAACAAGAAGAAAAAGAGGAAGAAGAAGAAAAAGAGGAAGAAAAAGAAGAAGAAGAAGAAGAAGAAGAAGAAGAAGAAGAAGAAGAAGAAGAAGAAGAAGATGGAGGAGGAGGAGGAGAAGGAGACGGAGGAGGAGGATGGGAGGAGGAAGGAGGTAGGGAGGAGGTAGGAGGAGGAGGAGAGAGGAACGAGGACGAGGACGGAGGCAGGAGGACGAGGAGTGGAGGAGGACAAGGAGGAGGAGGAGAGGAGGAGGAGGACGATGGAGGTGGAGGAAGGAGGAGAGGAGGAGGAGGAGGTAGGGAGGAGGAGGAGGAGGAGTAGGAGGAGGAGGAGGGAGGAGGAAGGAGGAGGATGAGGCGACGGAAGATGGAGGACGAGGAGGAGGAGGAGTAGGAGGAGGAGGATGAGGAGGAGGAAGGAGGAGGAGGAGGAGGATGAGGAGGAGAGCAGGAGAGGAGAAGGAAGGAGGGAGGAGGAGGAGGACGGAGGGAGGAGGAGGAGGAGGGAGGAGGGAGGAGGACGGAGGGAAGAAGGAGGAGATGGAAAAGGGGGAGTGAGTGAGTGAGTGAGTGAGGGTTGAGTGAGTGAGTGAGTGAGTGAGTGAGTGAGTGAGTGAGTGAGTGAGTGAGTGAGTGAGTGAGTGAGTGAGTGAGTGAGTGAGTGAGTGAGTGAGTGAGTGAGTGAGTGAGTGAGTGAGTGAGTGAGGGAGAGAGGGAGGGATGGAGGGATGGATGGAGGGATGGAGGGAGGGAGGGAGGGAGGGAGGGAGGGAGGGAGGAAGGGAGGGAGGGAGGGAGGGAGGGAGGGAGGGAGGGAGTGAGGGAGGGAGGAAGGGAGGGAGGGAGGGAGGGAGGGAGGGAGGGAGATGGGGAGGGAAGAAAGGAGGGAGGGAAAGAGAGAAAGAGGGAGGGAGAGAGGGAGGAAGGGAGTGAGTGAGTGAGTGAGTGAGTGAGTGAGTGAGTGAGTGAGTGAGTGAGTGAGTGAGTGAGTGAGTGAGTGAGTGAGTGAGTGAGTGAGTGAGTGAGTGAGTGAGTGAGTGAGTGAGTCAGTGAGTGAGTGAGTGAGTGAGTGAGTGAGTGAGTGAGTGAGTGAGTGAGGGAGTGAGGGAGTGAGTGAGTGAGTGAGTGAGTGAGTGAGTGAGTGAGTGAGTGAGTGAGTGAGTGAAGGAGGGAGGGAGGGAGGGAGGGAGGGAGGGAGGGAGGGAGGGAGGGAGGGGAGGGAGGGAGGGAGGGAGGGAGGGAGGGAGGGAGGGAGGGAGGGAGGGAGGGAGGGAGGGAGGGAGGGAGGGAGGGAGGGAGGGAGGGAGGGAGGGAGGGAGAGAGGGAGGAGGAGGAGGCGCCATCGTCATCGCTGTTCCATCAACATAGCTACGACCACCACCACGATCAATCAACACGATCAGGATCAGCATCATCACCAACAACACCACCATTACCATTTATCTAGAGGTGAAGGAGACTTTTTATTTCGCGATTTTT